>MU689245.1:0-182032 GCA_026770625.1 Nicotiana glauca | reverse complement strand
TTGATTTAAATATGTTAAGTAGAAATTGAATAAGTTTGGTTATAGCTGGATCTCCCTTGCCGGGATAGCTTATTATATTATCTTGTTCCCTTGCCGGGATTAGTTGTGTATTGTGTTGAAAGAAATGGGATCGTGTGGCACACCGACCACATATATATATATATTAATAAATGGGATCGTGTGGCACGCCGACTACATATATATTATGAAATGGGATTGTGTGGCACGCCGACCACTTATATATTTTGAAATGGGATCGAGTGGTACGCCTACCACGTGATATTTTGAAATGGGATCGAGTGGTACGCCTACCACGTGATATTATGAAATGGGATCGAGTGGTACGCCTACCACGTGATGTTATGAAATGGGATCGTGTGGTACGCCTACCATGTAATATGTTGAGAAATGAGGATTGGGTTCCACGCCGCAACGGAGTATGGACTGAATGTATTGCTTTCGTGTGTAGAAGCTTCCTATGTTTTCCTTATCAGTTGTTATTGTTCAGCTTCATTTCTTTACTGTTGATTTCTATATTTAGACTGTAGTACCCCACATCATGATCCCCCCTCCCTTTTAACTGTTAAAATTAGTGTATTTCCTGTTATTGCACATATATCTATACAGGTTATTTGTGGTAGGTCCTGTCTAGCCTCGTCACTACCTCGCCGGGGTTAGGCCAGGTGCTTACCAGCACATGGGGTCGGTTGTGCTGATTCTACACTCTGCGCTCTTTTGCACAGATACAGGATTCGGACCGCAGTAGTAGCAGTGGTGCAGGTGTTAGCATTCAGATCCGCGAAGCACCGAGGTAGCTTGCAGGTGTCCGCAGGCCCGACGCCTTCTCTATCCTTACTTTATTCTGCTGTCCCATGTGTTCGGTACAAATGGTTACATGTACTTCTTTCAGTCCCTTGTTTCAGTATTCTATAGTTGTCTGTGAGTAGTGACACCAGATGCTGGGTAGAGGTGTAATTTGGAGTTTCGTATTTCAGTTTTAGTTCTTTAAATATTTTAAAAGTCTTCCACTTTATTTTAAATACTTCCATTGCTATATTGTTTTAACGAATTCGGTGATGTGTTTCTAAAAGTTTGGCTTGCCTAGCTCCGACAGTAGGCGCCATCACGACTCCCGATGGTGGGAAATCGGGGTCGTGACAAGGGGCTGATTCTGAGAGATGTTATGCCCGAGGGCGGTTTATGATACATGTTTTACCCGAAGGGCTATTTATGATTTTCATCATTTTTACTCTAAACTTCATTGAACTTATGTTGAAACTATTGGAAAAATATCTTCAAAGGATTTTTACTGAAATTGGATTTTAACAAGATGATTGATTTAGATACTGTTTTGAAAGCATATTATACTTACTGTGATGTTATGACATGGATTTATGTGTTTCTTACTGCTCAGTCTCTATTTACCTATATTACTTACTGAATTGGCATACTCACATTACTCCCTGCATCTTGTGTGCAGATCCAGGGGTTGCTGGACGTGATAGCGTGCGCTGATCTTTCATCCGTCGCAGATATTTGGAGTCGACAAGGTAGCTGTATGGCGATCACAGCCTTGCTCTTCTTCCTATTATCTTCCTTAGACTATATTAGTGCTTTCCAGACTGTAATAGTCTTAGTTGTTATCGGATAGTCCTTAGTAGATGCTCGTGAGTTGTGACACCCTGATGTCGGGCCTTTGTTCTTTCCGCACTTGTTATTTAGACTTATGCTGTGAAGTTTTATTAATTAGTAGCTTAAAAACATCTTTATTATGAAATGTCGATTTGTTTTGGGATTGTGTCAGCTTGCCCTGTTTCATGATAGGCGCCATCAAGACCGGGTTGGTTTTGGGGTCGTGACACCTCAGATGCTTGATGATGTTATGTACGCATATACCTATGCATGGTATGACATTTATATGCATATTCTTGACATTATAAATGTCATGATTCACAGACCTATTCAGACTTACAGGTTGAGTTCTTTACTCCATGTTTATTTCATGTCTTTTGTATATTGCTTTAGTGCCTTACATACTTAGTACTTTATTTGTACTGATGTCTCTTTTGCCTGGGGACGTTGTGTTTCATGCTCGCAGGTCCTGATAGACAGGTTGACAGTCCTCCTAGTAGGCTATCAGCTCAGTGGAAGGTGTTGTTAAACTCCACTTGCTCTAGAGTTGCCTATTTGGTCAGTATGATTTGGACATGTATTGACTGGTATGGCGTGGACCTGTCCCGACCTTTATAACATTTATGTACTCTTGGAGGCTTGTAGATAAATGTCACGTATATGGATACTTCTATGCCCTTGTCAGCCTATGTTTTGAGTTTACAGATGATCATGTCGGCCTTATAGGCTCGTATGTCAATTGTATAAATTTCTATATCATGTTGGGTCATCCTATGTCTAGTATTCCCTTATGTTTTATTCTGGTTATCTTATGACGACCCTTTTGGACCATTTACACATGATAGTACGACAAGAAGGATATGTTACATTGGTAGTCGATTGAGTAAGGTACCGAATGCCCGTTGTGGCCCTCTGATTTGGGTCGTGACATATTTCTTGGGTTGGATTGGCCATATAAAGTAATAAGTGACTAAGCATGTTGAGTGGTTAAGCATGATGAGTTGAAAATGTGAGAGACTGAGATTGAGTACTCTGAGAGTGTGAGTACATGAGTTCATCTCTGAGATACATTGCATTTGACATGCACACTTGACATACATGTATGGAGATGCATTTTCCTTATGCTGTACAGTATCACGACATTCATGAATTCGCACACATATTGACATATAGGCATAAAGATATATTTCCTCATGCCATTTGAAAAAGAAATATTTACCAGTTTTAAGGTTTGGGAATAATTACAGTTTTTAAACTTACTCATATTTTTTGCAATTTCGGTAAAAGATTTGGGTTTTCACTAATATACTTGAAAGGCAAACCTATTTTTTGGAACTGTGAACGAGCTGAGCATTTTATCTCTGAGTTACTTCTTTTATTACTTTCATTTGTTGTTATGAAATGTTGCTGGCTATTGGTGTTGGACACTGATCCTTGTCCTAGCTCGTTACTACTTTCAACCTAAGGTTAGGTTTGTTACTTATTGAGTACATGGGGTCGGTTGTACTCATACTACACTTCTGCACCTTACTTGCAGGTGTTGGATGATGATGTTGCTATGATCGACGTGAGCTGGAATTGAAGACATACCTGCGTTCCAATTTTAGCTGCCTTTTGTTCATGGTAGCCTTAGATTCATAAAAATCTGTTTATGTACATTTCAAACAAATGACGTATTTATTTCATCTTTGTAAATTCTAATCTTAGAAGCTCATGATTTTTACAACCAGCCCTTGAGGAGCGTATAAGTTTCAGATATTTTCTTTTACTTCATTGTCTTATTAAATTTCATTAGAATTGGATAGTTGTTAATTGGCTTACCTAGTGGGTTGGGTTAGGTGCCATCACGACTAGTTGGATTTTGGTCGTGAAAAGTTGGTATTGGATCTCTAGGTTCATAGGTTCTACATGTCATGAGCAAGTTTCTAGTAGAGTCATGCAGATCAGTATGAAGACGTCCATACCTATCTTTGAGAGACTATATGGCATATATGATAGACTTCCCATCTTTCTTTCCTCATCATGCTGAATTGATTAGCTTGAAACATAACACTTTGAATTCCTTCCTTTTGTATGTGCATGCGAGCGCTCGATATCAACGGTACACCGACGGCTAGTGATTCCATGGATAAGGTGCAAGATGTCATTTATGTGTGCTGATGGTGGGCCAGTCTGGAGGACTTGAGGGCAAGTTTTTGATGGTAGCTTGATCACGGGGATTTCGATTGTTTGAGCAAGTTCTTTTTGACTTATATATATGGTAACTTACTCATATGTGATAGGTATTATGTGGTTGCGGGATCTGTTAAGATAGATTAAATGTGACGAGAATGGTTTTCTTGTGATGTAAAAAGGGAAATTGGGTGCTTGATTTCTACCTTTATGTGACATATAATCTTGAGTTATGAGTGTATTGGAGGATCTCTCAAGTTGTTTAACTGTGGAATAATTAGATTCTCATGACTTGTTGGTGAGTTCAGGCTCATGAAGATTAAGTGATTGCATAGTAGTTGTGGATGTGAAAGGGTATAAAGAGATGTTAGTTTGAGGCTAAGTGGGTGGGTTACAACCTGCGAGGTAATCTACGGATGTGTGATTTTATGATGTTGTATGAAGGCTTTCTTTTTCTACTAGTGGGTTATGCTTGTGTGATTTGAGCTTGGATTGGTTGTAATAGTTGACCTGACCGTCACGAGGATGAATGCGAGATTTGCAGATGATTTGAGGTATTAGATGGTTTGTGTTACATGAGCTTATGAAGGATTTATTTGAATCTCGTTGCGGTATTATGGTAGTAATGGGGTATGGCTATTGTAAGTTATCAGATATTTTTGTCCCATGGATTTGAACCAAGTAGGGGAGTCTGCAATCAATAATTTGATTGCGCAGTTATATGTTGCACTGGTTTCAGTTTGAGGCATGCGTGTGAATTGGATATGACTTGCAGAGGTTGAGATCGAGGATGACTCAAGTAAAGGAATTTCCAGATACGGGCTATGTTACACTTTATGGGTATATGTAAATCATGGGATGATTGAGTTTTTATTTGTGAAGAAAGTAGTATGTGGAGTAGGAAATTGCTCGGTTGCTTAAAAGTTTGGATTACTTCTCTAGGTATTGTTGTGCTAATAAGGCATAGGTCGTTCGGTCTATTTGATCGGTGCAATCAAGATTTAAGAAGAGTGGATAACTCTTGAGAAGGTTCTAATGGATTCAAGACTTATATGTAGCAATTGAGAATTTTTCATATTGGTATATGGATAGAGTCTGAGATTTACATTGGATAGTGTCGAGACTCGCGAGATTTCTATCACATTGTTGATTATACATTTCAGTATCAAGAATGTGAAGAAAACAATTTTAGGTTCTCATAAGGTCTCTTTAGAGTGATCTTGGTTATGGTGCTTTAGGGTGCTTAAGAGGGAATTCAACGGCTTATGGGCTTTAGAGCGGTGAGGTTTTATGCTAGGATCTCGTAGGGTGAGTTTTGGTTAAGGATCATTGTGTTCTGTCAAGTAAAACTGTCAACTTGAGGGTAATTTGGAAGGCACTCGGAGGAATAGGGCAGCTTGGTAGTAGGTTGGATCAACACAATAATGGATATGATCGGTTCTTTTGATGCTTATGATGTGGTGGGTTTCTACATGTTCTTTATGGCAATAATCTTAGGTTTGGCAACCTGCACGGCTTGGTTTAGTTAGAAAGATTCAGTTCTCATGTCTTGATTATGTGCAAATGGGTTCCAGAGAGTTCTCGATAGTTTCCACCATGATTTAATATGGATATTTCCTACTGGCGTGTTGAGCATGTTGCGTGTTATGATTTTCTCCTAGATGAGATTAAATGGAAGGTATCCAGCTGATCTCATATGTATTCTACTGGCAACTCAGAGTTGATTATGAGGTTATCATATATTTTTTTCATATGATGGCATGATAGATGCGGTGTGTTGTGTGGGATTAAGTTTGCGTATGCAAGGTCACAGTTTAGTTTTGAAGGGAAGGTTATGAATTCTTAAAAAACATGGACAATTTCCGATGTTTAAAAGAATGCTATAACTACATGGGATTTCCTGAGAAGGGTGCATATCTCAGAAGATGCACTGAGTTTTGACTTATGGATGCTTCATTGGTATTGCAGTACTCGCCTGGTTGACCGACTGCCGATTATTCAAATTTGCTATGTGGCATAGGAGAATTATAGAAGTATTCCTCATGGGATGATCATGTATGAGAGATGTGTTAGACATTCGGGCGGCGGAGTTGGATCAAATATGGTGATTCATATGTTCTATGCATTTCGAGATCGGGAATTCTTAAGAGCAGATTGTTTTGTGGTTGTGGACTATCAAGATGTGGCCAAATCTAGCCAGATGACAGTATGTGTTATGATTCAGTCATTATGGACTTTCAGATGGTTATTTATTTATTGTGGGTTGCAGAGTTGATTTGGGGTCCATTGGTAGGCCCAATAAGGATGTGTATTCTGTATCGGGTTGGATTGGTTGACTCCATACTGCCATTGTGAGGGATGTGCCATTCAGTTAGTGTTGAGATTATTCGTGTTTTGATTTTTTCTATGAGTTACCCTTATATGCTACGAGGGGTTGTGAGTCATTGGTTATATGCACACATGGTGTGGTTCTATTGGGGCCTTATAGCGGAATTTGAGCAAGATGGGTATTGGGTGATGCATGATTGATTACAAATTGGTTATGTTCATTCGGGTTTATGTGGCCCTGTGTCATTTTATTCTTCGTGGTTATGGTCATGCATCTTAGGTACTTGATGTCGAATTGCGTGTGGTTATTGATTTCGAGCAAGGTGGCTGAGGTATTTCATACGGACAAGTGTTTGGATGTGGTCACACAATGTTGTGGAGTTATGTTGAGATATGGTCTTTTATGTAAGATTTGTGTGTTGTGTTTCTACGGTGTGTCATGTGTTTTAGCATTGCATCATGGTAGTACTTGTTGAGCTTACAGGACAGTTCTCTCGTTTGAGTCAATTTCTATGTTTGAGTACATTTAAATTGTTGCGTATTGGTGCACGGATTGCACGATTTGTGGCTCTAGGTCATACTGGTGTTTCATGTTAATATGAATAGTGTGTTTGACGAGATATGTTCATTAGAAGGGGTGCTATCGAACTTGGTTGCAGTATATTTGGAAGGATAATATCGAAAGTCGGCATAGAATTGCGATAGTTCTTGTCGAAGGAGAGGGATGTGATTACCCCGCCGGTCGTATTAAGAATTAACGCCCCGATCCCCTATTAACTGCTTTCCCTAAGTTCATTTTTGCTATTTTGATTTTCCGGGACGTTCGGTGTTGGGTTTCGGAGAGTTTTGGGATACTTAGTCCCTAAATAAAAGCTTAAGTATTAAAAAATGGTCCATAATCAGAGTAGTGTGAAGATGGCCTCGGAATGGAAATCCGACGATTCCGTTAGCTCCGTTAGGTGATTTCGGGGTTGGGAGTGTGTCCGGAATGTATTTTGGAGGTCCGTAGCTCGTTTAGGCTAGAAATACCGAAGTTTGAATTTTTTGAAGTTTTCAGTCTGATAGTGAATTTTTGATCCGAGGGTCGAAATGGAATTCCTGAAGTTGCAGTAGCTCCGTCATGTCATTTGGGATATGTGTGCAAAATTTCAGGTCATTCGGATGTGTGTTGGTTAGGTTTTTGATCGAAAGCATATTTGGAAGAAAATTGAAGTTCTTAGTCTTGAATCATTGATTAAATCGGGTTCCCGGTGTCGTTTTAGGTGTTTTAAGGATTGGTACACGTTTGAATAAGGTATTAGGTGGTATTGGTGCTTTTGGTTGAGGTCCCGGGGGCCTCGGGATGATTCCGTGTGGTTAACGGATAAAATTTCAAAGTGTTGCAGCAGCTGATTGTTCTCTTCTGGTATTTCCGCTTCTGCGGCTTGGGAACTGCAGAAGCAAAGCCGCATAAGCGTCCATTTCATCGCAGATGCGGCCCTGGGCCATTGGTGAGGAAACCGTCGAAGCGGTATGTCTTTCGCAAAAGCGGCAACCGCAGGTGCGGTTTAAGGCAGCAGAAGCGGAACCCTGAAGTTAGTGAATAGCCGCAGAAGCGGCTTGGTTTCCCCAAAAGCAGGACCGCAGAAGCGGAAATGTCTGTTCAGAAATAGTAAATTCGAGGGTTAAGTTTCAAAAGTTGGAAAATCAATTGAGAGCTCGGGAGAGGGCGATTTTTAGAGGTTTTTGAAGAGAAGATTATTGGGTAACGTTTTCCTAATCCTATTTAGTTGTATTCCATCAATATCTAGCTTAATCCATCATCTAATTTCGAATTTGGGATCAAAAATTGGGAAAACTTCTTAGACCAAACTATTGAGTTTTGAGTGAGCATTTGACCTCCGATTTGGGAGATTTTTATATGGTTAGACTCGTGAGAGTACGAGGGTTCTGAAAATGTAAAAATTATTCAATTCCGAGGCATTGGCCTGAGGGTGTTTTGGTCATTTTACCTATTTTGCGCCCTAGCTTTAAATTTAATAGTGGAATTCGTTGTTTGAAATATTATTTATGACATGTAATTGAATTGAATAGATTTGGGCCATTTGGAGTTGGATACTCGTGGCAAAGGTGTGGTTTCTGGTTGATTTCTGTACCGGTTCGAGGTAAGTGGCTTGTCTAACCTTGTGTGGGGGACCTTTCCCCTTAGGATTTGTTATTTGGTATTTTGAGTGCCTTGTACGCGAGGTGACGAGCGCGTACTTGAGCCAATTGTTGAGAATCCGATTTTTACTTAAGATATTGAGATTGAGTTTCTTTCATATTTGCTTTATTCTATTTGCAATTTTACCCTGTGCTAGATTAGGAAAGTATGTTTAGTTGATTTAACTTGCCTTATTGCTTAAGTCGCCTTGACTATACTATGTGAAGCATGCTAGGCCAGTACTACCTGTTGCTTGTCTTTGTACTTCATTTCTGTGTATCTTCTGGTTGTGATTGTGCATTTACTTTGGGACTACGGGTTCGATTCCCGGTAGATCCCCCTGCACTTTTACTTTAGGACGGCGGGATAGATTCCCGATAGATCCCCCTTGCACTTTTACTTTGGGATTGCGGGTTAGATTCCCGATAGATCCCCCTGCGTATTGATGGTTGGACTACGGGACAGTATCCCGGGAGATCCTTCGGATTTACAAATGTGATGGACTACGGGTCGGTATCCCGGGAGATCCACTGGACAGATGAGAAAAAGGACTACAGGACGGTATCCTGGGAGATCCTCATTGTTATCACTGGTAATGAGCTGTACACATTCCGTGTTTACTTTGTTCATTGTATAGTTGTTATTGCCTTGTCGACCTGTCTTATCTCACTGCTGGGCTTATTATTACTGCTATTTCTTTCATATTGTTAATTTATTATTATATTTTTTTTACCTCAGTAGGGCCCTGACCTTCCTCATCACTACCCAACCGAGGTTAGGCTTGGCACTTACTGAGTACCGCTGTGGTGTACTCATTCCCCTTCTGCGCATGTTTTTCATGTGCAGATCCAGGTTCGTCCACCTAGGCGTACTATCATCGAGGCAGAGAGATCTAGCGGAGACTTCGAGGTATATCTGCAGCGTTCGCAGACCGAAGAGTCTCCTTCCTTATTCTATCTGTAGTGTTTAGATTCTATCATACTTTTGATGTAGACATTCTTGAGATTAGAGCATTTACAATATTTCTTTTAGCCTGTGTTTCCCGTGAGTTTCCGGGTTTTGGGTTGAGATTTTTGACTTCCGCACTTATTATGAGTTGTATATGTTGAGTGGCAGTTATATACATATTTCTTTCAGTTATCCAGTCTTAATTAGCTATTTTCAAAATTTTGTTAAATCGTTCCGCATTGTTAGGCTTACCTAGTTGTAGGAACTAGGTGCCATCACGACATGTTCATGGAGTGTGAATGGGGGTCGTGACAAGTTGGTATCAGAGCTCTAGGTTCATAGGAGTCACGAAACACAGGCCAATTTATTAGAGTCTCATTGATCGGTACGGAGACGTCTGGATTTATCTACGAGAGGCTATGTAACTGTTTAGGAAAAATCTTTATTTCATTTGAATTCCTTGTCGTGCGATATTTTTGACATCAATTCTAAACTTCTGTCTTCTATTCTCTCACAGATGGTGAGGACACGTGCTACGCGAGATGACCAGGCACCCGCGCCCACTGTTGCAGCCGTCAGAGGCTGGGGCCGGGGTAGAGGTCGAGGACATGCACGTGGTGCAGCCAGAGCGCCTGCGCGAGCTGTCGCCGAGGTACCACTAGTAGATTCAGCCGGAGCCCAGGAACCTGGCACACCTACTACTACCACTACTACTCCAGCGATCCAGGAGACGTTGGCTCAGTTCATGAGCATGTACACCACCTTAGCTCAGGTAGGGTTGCTTCCCCTTGCTGCGGCCACATCCCAGGCCGGGGGAGGAGCATAGACTCCCTCCGTCCGCACTCCTGAGCAGTGAGTGTAGGTTGAGAAGGCTCCCGACATTATTCCCGCACCATCTGTAGCGCCAGTTCAGCCCGAAGATGGGTCAGCTGCTTCAGAGGACGAGCATCAGAGACTTGAGAGGTTCAAAAAATATGATCCCCCAGTGTTCAGTGGATTAGCATAAGATGATGCCTTGGATTATTGGAGGTGTGTCATCATATTCTTTGCACTATGGGCATAGTGGAGTGCAGCGGGGTTTCCTTAACTGCTTTCCAGCTTCGGGGAGCCGCCTATGCTTAGTGGCGCACTTATGAGATAGACAGTCCAGTCGAGGCTGCTTCACTGACTTGGACCCAGTTCTCGGAGATGTTTATGAGAGAGTTTGTCTCTAGAGTCTTAGGGATGCATGGCGCGCAGAGTTTGAGCATTTGCGCCAGGGTGCTATGACAATTTCGGAGTATGCTATTCGTTATACCAGGTTGGCCAGGCATGGACCGGCTTTGGTTGCTACAGCTCGGGAGAGAGTCCGAAGGTTCATTTAGGGTCTTATTCCACCCATCAGATCTAGCATGGCTCGAGCGTTGGAGATGGACATTCCTTATTAGCAGGTAGTGAGCATTGCTAGGAGGATTGAGGGTATGCTCGCCAGGGAGCGAGGGGAGAGAGAGGCCAAGAGGTCTCGAGAGTCGGGCCACTACTCTGGTGACCGTATCCCATCAACAGGTCGTTATGGTAGAGGTTATTCGGGTCGCCCTATACATTCAGCTCTCCCAGCAGCCTGCAGTGCTCCAGCTCCGCCTACACCTCAGGAGCCTTACTATGCACCTCCAGTTTCTAGCACGCCTCCTGCGCGGGGTGCTTCCAGAGGTCAGTCCAGCAGGCCTAGCCCCAGCTAGTCACAGCCACCGCATCCTTCCAGAGCTTGTTTCGATTGTGGCGATACACGCCATATGGTTAGGGACTACCCTAGACTTGGTAGGGGTGCATCTTCATAGACTGCTCAGCCACAGCGTGCTCCTCAGAGTTCTCAGGCCATGATCACAGCTCTAGCTGCTGTCCCACCTGCCCAGCCAGCCAGGGGCAGAGGTCGGGGAGATAGAGGCCGCCCTTGATAGAGGGGCTGGGCCAGATATTATTGTATTCCTGCTCGCACTGAGGCTGTTGCCTCCGACTCCATCATCATAGGTATTATACTAGTTTGTCACAGAGAGGCATCGGTTTTATTCGATCCAGGCTCTACTTATTCTTATGTGTCTTTTTTACTTTGCTCCATATTTGGGTATGCCTCAGGATTCTTTAAGTGCCCCCGTTTATATTTCTACTCCTGTGGGAGATTCTCTTGTTGTGGACCGCGTTTATCGGTCATGTTTGGTTACTATTTGTGGTTTTGAGACCAGAGCAGATTTATTGTTACTCGGTATGGTGGATTTTGACATTATCTTGGGCATGGACTGGTTGTCGCCCCATTTTGCTATTCTTGATTGTCACGCCAAGACCGTGACGCTGGCTATGCCAGGTATTCTACGTATTGAGTGGACTGGTACTTTAGATCACACTCCCAGTAAAGTTATCTCTTTTCTTAAAGCTCAGCGTATGGTCGAGAAGTGGTGTGCCGCGTATTTAGCTTATGTGAGAGACGTCAGTGTTGATACCCCTTCTGTTGATTCAGTTCCAGTAGTACGAGATTATCCTGATGTGTTTCCAGCTGATCTTCCGAGCATGCCGCCCGATAAAGACATTGATTTTGGCATTGATCTGTTGCCGGTCACTCAGCCCATTTCCATTCCTCTGTATCGCATGGCTCCTCCTGAGTTGAAGGAGTTGAAGGATCAATTGCAGGAATTGCTTGATAAGGGTTTTATTCGGCCCAGTATTTCACCGTGGGGTGCTACTGTCTTGTTTGTGAAGAAGAAGGATGGTTCTATGCTTATGTGTATTGATTATTGCTAGTTGAACAAAGTTACAGTAAAGAACCATTATCCCTTGCCTCGAATTGATGATCTGTTTGACCCGCTTCAGGGCGCACAAGTGTTCTCTAAGATTGATTTGCGCTCAGGTTACCATTAGTTGAAGATTCGGGAGCCAAATATCCCGAAGACTGCCTTCAGGACTCGGTATGGTCATTACGAGTTTCTTGTTATGTCATTTGGTTTGAGTAATGCCCCAGCAGCTTTTATGCATTTGATGTACAGTGTATTCAGGCCCTATCTCGACTCATTCATTATTGTTTTTATTGATGACATTCTGGTGTACTTCCGGAGTCGGGAAGATCATGAGCAACACCTGAAGACAGTGCTTCAGACCCTGAGAGAGAAGAAATTATATGTAAAGTTCTCAAAATGTGAGTTTTGGTTGAGTTCTGTGGCATTCCTAGGCCACGTGGTATCGAGTGAGGGCATTCGGGTGGATCCGAAGAAGGTGGAGGCCGTGCAGAGTTGGCCTAGGCCCTCCTCAGCTATAGAGATTCACAGCTTCCTTGGCTTGGCGGGTTATTACCGTCGCTTTGTGGAGGGGTTTTTATCGATTGCGACCCCTATGATTAGATTGACCCAAAAGGGTGCCCCATTTTTGTGGACAGAGGAGTATGAGGCAAGCTTTCAAAAGCTCAAGACAGCTTTGACCTCAGCCCCAATCTTGATGTTGCCTACCGGTTCTGGGTCTTATACAGTTTATTGCGACACTTCACGGGTTGGACTTGGAGCGATGTTGATGCAGGATGGCAGGGTGATTTCCTACGTGTCCAGACAGTTGAAGATACATGAAAAGAATTACCTTGTCCACGACCTTGAGTTAGCTGCTATTGTTCATGCCTTGAAGATCTAGCATCATTATTTGTACGGGGTGCCTTGTGAGATCTATACTGACCACCGGAGTTTGTAGCACTTACTCAAGCAGAAGGACCTGAATATGCGTTAGAGGAGATGGTTAGAGTTGTTGAAGGATTATGACATTACTATTCTGTATCACCCGGGCAAGGCTAATGTGGTGGCAGATGCCTTGAGTCGCCGGGCAGAGAGTTTGGGTAGTTTGGTATATTTACCAGATTCAGAGAGGCCGATGGCGATGGATGTTCAGGCCCTAGCCAGTCAGTTCGTGAGATTGGATCTCTCGGAGCCCAGTCGGGTTCTAGCCTGTGTGGTTTCCCGATCTTCCCTATTTGATCGTATCAGGGAGTGACAGTATGATGACCCTCATTTGCTTGTCCTTCAGGACAGGGTCCAGTGTGGTGATGCCAGAGATGTGACCATCGGGGATGATGGAGTATTGAGGATGCAAGGCCGGATTTGTGTGCCCAATGTTGATGGTCTTCGAGAGTTGATTCTAGCAGAGGCCCATAGTTCGCGATATTCCATCCATCCAGGTGCCGCAAAGATGTATCAAGACTTGAGGCAGCACTATTGGTGGAGGTGGATGAAGAAGGATATAGTTGGTTATGTGTCTAGATGCCTCAACTGCCAGCAGGTGAAGTATGAGCACCGGCGCCCGGGTGGGTTGCTTCAGCAGATAGAGATTCCAGAGTGGAAATGGGAGCGTATCACCATGGACTTTGTATCTGGACTCCCACGGACCTTGAAGAAGTTTGATTCCATTTGGGTCATTGTGGATCGGCTAACCAAGTCCGCTCATTTTATTCCTGTGTGTGCCACTTACTCATCGGAGCGGTTGGCGGAGATTTATATCAGGGAGATCGTCCGTTTGCATGGTATCCCAGTTTCTATCATTTCAGACAGAGGCACTCAGTTTACATCGCGGTTCTGGAGAGCCGTGCAGCAGGAGTTAGGCACTCGGGTGGTGTTGAGCATAATATTTCACCCCCAGAAGGACATACAGTCCGAGCGCACCATTCAGATTCTTGAGGATATGCTCCGTGCATGTGTGATTGAGTTTGGAGGGTATTGGGATCATTTCTTGCCATTAGCGAAGTTTGCTTATAACAACAGTTTTCAGTCCAACATTCAGATGGCGCCGTATGAGGCTTTATATGGTAGGAGGTGTAGATCTCCGGTAGGTTGGTTTGAGACGGGTGAGGCAAGGCTATTGGGCATAGAGATGGTTCATGATGCATTAGAGAAGGTTAAGGTGATTCAAGATAGACTCCGTACAGCCCAGTCCAGACAGGAAGGTTCGTGATGTTTCATATATGGTTGGTGAGCAGGTTCTGCTTTGAGTCTCGCCTATGAAAGGCGTCATGAGGTTTGGGAAGAAAGGGAAGCTGAGTCCGAGGTTTATTGGCCCTTTTGAGATCTTGAGGCGAGTTGGGGAGGTTACTTATGAGCTTGCCTTACCTCCCAGCTTGGCCGAAGTTCATCCGGTATTTCATGTTTCGATGCTCCAGAGATATCACAGCGACCCATCGCACGTGTTGGTTTTCAGTTCAGTCCAGTTGGACAAGGATTTATCCTATGTTGAGGAGCCAATGGCTATATTGGACAGGCAAGTCAGAAAGTTGAGGTCAAAGAGCGTAGCTTCAGTGAAGGTTCAGTGGCGGGGTCAGCCGGCCGAGGAGGCGACTTGGGAGACCGAGCAGGATATGCGCAGCCAGTACCCTCATCTTTTCACTACTTCAGGTATGTTCTCAATGCTCGTTCGAGGACGAACGAATGTTTAAGTGTAGGAGAATGTGATGACCCGGCCGGTCGTCTTAAGAATTAACACCCCGATCCCCTATTAACTGCTTCCCCTAAGTTCATTTCTGCTATTTTGGTTTTTCGGGACGTTTGGTGTTGGGTTTCGGAGAGTTTTGGGACACTTAGTCCCTAAATGAGAGCTTAAGTATTGAAAAATGGTTTGTAATTGGAGCAGTGTGAAGACAGCCTCGGAATGGAAATCCGACGATTCCGTTAGCTATGTTAGGTGATTTTTGGGTTGGGAGCGTGTTCGGAATGTATTTTGGAGGTCCGTAGCTCATTTAGGCTAGAAATGCCGAAGTTTGAATTTTTTGAAGTTTCCGGTCCGATAGTGAATTTTTGATCCGAGGGTCAGAATGAAATTTCGGAAGTTGCAGTAGCTCCGTCATGTCATTTGGGATGTGTCTGCAAAATTTTAGGTCATTCGGACGTGTGTTGGTTAGGTTTTTGATCGAAAGCGTATTTTGAAGAAAATTGAAGTTCTTAGGCTTGAATCATTGATTAAATCGGGTTCCCAGTGTCGTTTTAGGTGTTTTAAGGATTTGTACAAGTTTGAATAAGGTATTAGGTGGTATTAGTGCTTTTGGTTGAGGTCCCGGGGGCCTCGGGATGATTTCGGGTGGTTAACAGAGAAATTTTTTAAGTGTTGCAGCTACTGGTATTTTCTCTTCTGGTATTTTTGCTTCTGCGGCTTGGGAACCGCAGAAGCGGAGCCTCAGAAGCGTCCATTTCATTGCAGATGCGGCCCTGGGCCATTGGTGAGGAAACCGCAGAAGCGGTATGTCTTTCGCAGAAGCGGCAACCGCAGGTGCGGTTTAAGGCCGCAGAAACGGAACCCTGAAGTTAGTGAATAGCCGCAGAAGCGGCTTGGTTTCCGCAAAAGCGGGACCGCAGAAGCGGTCCCTTGTCCGCAGAAGTGGAAATGTCTGTTCAGAAATAGTAAATTCGAGGGTTAAGTTTCAAAAGTTGGAAAATCAATTGAGAGCTCGGGAGAGGGCGATTTTAGAGGTTTTTGAAGAGAACATTATTGCGTAACGTTTTCCTAATCCTATTTAGTTGTATTCCAACAATATCTAGCTTAATCCATCATCTAATTTCGAATTTGGGATGAAAAATTGGGAAAACTTCTTAGACCAAACTATTGAGTTTTGAGTGAGCATTTGACCTTCGATTTGGGAGATTTTTATATGGTTAGACTCGTGAGAGTACGAGGGTTCTGAAAATACAAAAATTATTCGATTCCGAGGCATTGGCCTGAGGTGCATTTTGGTCATTTTACCTATTTGTGCGCCCTAGCTTTACATTTAATAGTGGAATCAGTTGTTTACAATATTATTTATGACTGTAATTGAATTGAATAGATTTGGGCCATTTGGAGTCGGATACTCGTGGCAAAGGCGTGGTTTCTGGTTGATTTCTGTACCGGTTCAAGGTAAGTGGCTTGTGTAACCTTGTGTGGGGGACCTTTCCCCTTAGGATTTGTTATTTGGTATTTTGAGTGCCTTGTACGCGAGGTGACGAGCGTGTACTTAAGCCAATTGTTGAGAATCCGGTTTTTACTTAAGATATTGAGATTGAGTTTCTTTCATATTTGCTTTATTCTATTTGCAATTTTAACCTGTGCTTGATTAGGAAAGCATGTTTAGTTGATTTAACTTGCCTAATTGCTTAAGTTTCCTTGACTGTACAACGTGAAGCATGCTAGGCCAGTACTACCTGTTACTTATCTTTGTACTTCATTTCTGTGTATCTTCTGGTTGTGATTGTGCATTTACTTTGGGACTACGGGTTCGATTCCCGGTAGATCCCCCTACACCTTAACTTTGGGACTGCGGGTTAGATTCCCGATAGATTCCCCTTGTACTTTTACTTTGGGACTGCGGGTTAGATTCCCGACAGATCCCCCTGCATATTGATGGTTGGACTACGGGATGGTATCCCGGGAGATCCTTCGGATTTACAAATGTGATGGACTACGGGACGGTATCCCGGGAGATCTACTGGACAGATGAGAAAAAGGACTACAGGACGGTATCCTAGGAGATCCTCATTGTTATCACTGGTATTGAGCTGTACACATTCCGTGTTTACTTTGTTCATTGTGTAGGTGTTATTGCCTTGTCGACCTGTCTTATCTCACTGCTGTGCTCATTATTACTGCTATTTCTTTCATACTGTTAATTTATTATTACATTTTCTTACCTCAGTAGGGCCCTGACCTTCCTCGTCACTACCCAACCGAGGTTAGGCTTGGCACTTACTGAGTACCGCTATGGTGTACTCATTCCCCTTCTGCCCATGTTTTTCATGTGCAGATCCAGGTTCCTCCACCTAGGCGTACTATCATCGAGGCAGAGAGATCTAGCGGAGACTTCGAGGTATATCTGCAGAGTCTGCAGACCGAAGAGTCTCCTTCCTTATTCTATCTGTAATGTTTAGATTCTATCATACTTTTGATGTAGACATTCTGGAGATTAGAGTATTTATAGTATTTCTTTTAGCCTGTGTTTCCCGTGAGTTTTTGTGTTTTGGGTTGAGATTTTTGACTTCCGCACTTATTATGAGTTGTATATGCCGAGTGGCAGTTATATACATATTTGTTTCAGTTATCCAGTCTTAATTAGCTATTTTCGAAATTTTGTTAAATCGTTCCGCATTGTTAGGCTTACCTAGTTGTAGGAACTAGGTGCCATCACGACATGTTCATAGAGGGTGAATGGGGGTCGTGACAAGGGAGCTCCATGATTTGTTGATTTGATGAATGGTTATGAGTTCTGCGTGTTCTTTCATCATCGGCAGTGATGAAGGTTTTAGAACGAGGTTTTGTTTGATATGAGGTTTATTACCAGTACCGATTTATTTTTAAGCAGCTAGGATGATTATAAATTATTGCTATGCGTATTTGCGTTATGTGGTATATCATGTAATTGTGTCTTGGGTTATGATTAAAGCTCGATGCAGTTTATTTAGACTTATACAATGTATAGATGCGAGATTTGGACCTTATAGGAAATTCCAAATGTTGGAAAAATGAATTGCAAGGTTTATGTGCTAAGGTTGAATTAAGGATATTCAGTTTGGTTGTGTCGTCAGGCTTATATGGATTAGGGTGATGTGGGATCATCCCCGGGTATGTGCATGGATAGGTTACACGATGACTTGACGGCTTCAGAACAACATTGGGCACGTTGAGGATGAACGCATGTTTAAGTGGGGGAGGATGTAATGATCCGACCGGTCGTTTTGAGCATTTGCACTTTGTTCGGCAGTTTACGAGCATGAGTAGCTCTGTATGATGTATTATGACTTATGTGACTCATCAATTTTGGTTTTCAGGTTATTCAGAATCGATTTGGAAGAATGCATTTTATTGTTGAAGCTTTAAGTTGGAAGAGTTGACCAAGTTTGACTTTTGTGAATTTTACCTCGGAACGGAGTTTTGATGGTTTTGTTAGGTCTGGATGATGATTTTGGACACAAGTGTATACCTAGATTTTCATTTGGATGTTCCTAGAAGAATTCAACACTAATTGACGAAAGTTGGAAATCTGAAGGTTTGGAAAGTTCATAAGTTTGACTGGAAGTTGACTTTGATGATATCGGGTTCGGATTGTGGTTCCCGGAATTGAAATAGCTTCGTTATGTCATTTGGGGACTTGTGTGCAAAATTTGGGTTCAATCCGGGTTGAATTGCTATGTTTCGGCACGAGTTTTAAAAGTTGAAATTTTCAAAGTTTATCAAGTTCGAATTGAGGTGCAATTCGTCGTTTCGATGTTGTTAGGTATGATTTGAGGCCTCAAGTTCGTCCGTGTTATGTTATGGGACTTTTTGGTATGTTCGTATGGGGTTTCTATGGGCTCGGGTGAGTTTTATACCTTTTCTACGCCATTTTTAATTGCTGGTTTTTTGCTATAAGGGTGTACATTGCGATCGCGTGGATTTGGTAGCGGTAGCAAAGAGAAAAATAGGAAAAATGGTACTGTGAATCGTGACCGCGGAAGCTTTCTCGCGATCGGATAGAAGAACATCTCTGCTGTGCTGACCCGACTTTGGAAGCTTATATCTTTTTAATCTATAAAAATCTGGAGATGATCAAAAAATGAAAGTTATGGACTTTTGTGTCTAGTTTTTCAGAAAATCAAATTATTTTTCATTTGGAATTTTTTACAAAAAGTTATGGCCAATATACTACAGGTTGTCTGAGAAGAGTTGGGAAGGGTTAAATGGAAGTTTGTTCTTCGCGATCACGTGGAAATGGCTGCGATCGCATAGGGTAAAAGTTGTCTTTAAAATTTTTGTAATCGTAATCGCGAGGTTTGTGACCGCGATCATGAAGGGTACCCCTGGAACAATGTATATAGTACTCGATTTTTAAGGTTTCAGACATTTTTGCATATTTGGAGCTATGGAGCTCGGATTGAGGCAATTCTTGAAGCAATTTTCTCCATGTGGATTGGGTTAAGTGTTTTCTACTCATTTTTGCTTTTTTATTTTATCATGAATCTATCTTCATTTTTGGCATTTGATTGAGGGTTCCATAGAGAGAATTCTTGGGTTTGAACATCGATTCGAAGTTGGATTTAAGTGAAACTACTATGGTTGGGCTTGTAATTAAATGGGTTATCGAATTTTGTGAGTTTTGAGGTGCGGGTCTGGGTTGGACTTTTTGGTCGATTTTAGGCCATTGATTAAGGATTCAACCTTTATCATTTGGAATTGTTTCCTTGGGCTTTATTTGATGTATTTGAGTTGCTTTTGTCTAGTTTCGAGCCATTCGGAGGTCGGTACGCGTGTGATGGCATTTTTGGAGCATCACTTGGCTTGCCCGATATTGGATTTGGCTTGTTCGAGGTAAGTAACACTTTTAAACTTGGTGCTGAGGGTATGAAACCCTGAATTACGTGTTATGTGTTTGGTGTTGGGGTGATGTACATGCTAGGTGATAGGCATGTGGGCGTGCACCATGTGAATTGTGACTTCGTTATTTATGTGGTATTGCGTAGTTAGCTAATCTTATATGTAACCATGAAATCTCTACGTACTAGAGCTATTGAGTTGTGATTCGTGTTAGGAACCATGTCTAGGCTACATGCTTATTCTGTTGGGACCCACTGAAGTAATATTTCTGTTGAATTATTTGTTTAGATTGCAATTTCATACTCAGTCATGTTCATTTATTTCATATCACATCTCAGTATCTGTTGCTATTTATTGACACATCATATCATCATTTTGGGCTAGTTTTATGACATTTGTGAGTCTGAGAGAATGGAGAGATTGATGATTGAGTGGGGTCGAGGGCCCGAGTGTGAGTAATATTATGGGATCAGGCTGCACGCCGCAGCATGTTATATTGATTTATGCCTGGATCTAGCTTATTATGGCGCTTGGGCGGAAAGCCCCTCCGGAGTCTATACACACCCCCAGTTTTAAGGTTTGGGAAAAATTACAGTTTTCAAACTTACTCATATTTTTGGCGATTTCAGTAAAAGATTTGGGTTTTCACTAATATACTTGAAAAGCAGACCTATTTTCTGGAACTATGAACGAGTTGAGCATTTTATCTCTGAGTTACTTCTTTTATTACTTTCATTGTGTTGTTATGAACTGTTGTTGGCTATTGGTGTCGATATCTGACCCTTGTCTCATCTCGTCACTATTTTCAACCTAAGGTTAGGTTTGTTACTTATTGAGTACATGGGGTCGGTTGTACTCATACTACATTTCTGCACCTAGCGTGTGTCGCGCCCCCTTCTTTCTCGCGAAATTGGGTTTGTGACATTTGGGAGGACAACTCATTCCTTTTAGGAATTGAGTTTGATTTGAAGAGTCGCCACCTAATGATTAAAGTGCATTAGGACACCAATATAGTTTTAACTCTAAGTTTGTTTAAATAACCAGAGATTGGGTAAGGGCTTGAAATTATCTCAAGGGGAAGGTGTTAGGCACCCTTCAGGATCCACTAGTGTGGTTCCCGGCCAGACTATTATTGTGAATTTGAGTACAATTAGCATATAGACAAATGAGGCTCAAATAAGAGGGGATTTCATCATGTAAAGGTTTACAAACAAATAAAGTTGGAAAGAGTTAATTTTTTTAAAAGAGACAAGAAAGAAGGAAAAGGGGGTCCTAGGTTTATTAACAATATGGATCACCCCACACAATTCCCGGTAATCGATCCTCAATGAGGGGCTATGCGTGGCATTATCACGTGGTCATCATATCCATATCTACCCTTCCCACCACGTTAAGGTATTAAAGCGCGTAATGGTCTCGTTTACTTATTGCATGCTATTACCCATCCTAATCCTATCATTCCCGGAGGCTTTAAGGACTACTAATCCTAAAGGGGAGGGAGATTAGGCTTATTTGTGGTTTTAAAGGTAAAAATTCTAAGACGACATACAAAAAAACATGTACAGCAAATTTAGGGAAAGCACATAACAAATAAAAAGGCTCAGATATACCTCTTTAACACAAAGAAACATATAATTTAGCATGACTTACACATACTAGTTAAGGTCTGATTAAGTACTAAGTATGCAAAAACTTAAAGGTTAAGACAGACTGATTTATTACATAATTCAGATAAGAAGCCCAAATCAGGCCTGCCTGTTGGTTTAAACTTTACCCTAAGGCTTGCATAAGTGTTGGACAAGGATCCTATATGCATGGTATCTACTAAATTCAGAAAATAATAAACTGAATACATGCTGATTAAGAAAGGTTGTTAGATTATTAAAAAAGGCAAGTTTTTACGAAGGTTATAAGTTCTGCAAATGATGACACATCGTTATTACTGGTTTTAGCCGTATATACAAATGGAGCGATTCAGCTATAGACATACTTTCTATGCGTTGTTGATTTTAAAACCTTTTATAGACAGTGTGAAATGCAGAAGCCTTATAGACATGATATCTAGATGCTGAATTTCATTTAATACCTATGAACATGATATCTAATTGCAGTTAATTGTTTAAGACCTATGAACATGATTGCTAGATTAATAAAGGATATACAAGATTAGAAGGACCTATAGGCATATTTTCTATATGCATATATAGATTTTAGATACTTATGGACATGATTTCTATATGAGAGAACGCATAATTTAGAAATACCTATAGGCATGATATCTATGTGAGAGTGCAGAAGTCAGAAATACCTATAAACATGGTATCTATATGAAAAAATATAGAATTCAGAAATACCCATAGGCATGATATCTATACGAGAGAATGCAGAATTCAGAAATACCTATAGGCATGATATCTACCCTTTGCATACATAGTTACCCGCCCTTTTCACTAGCCATCCCCAAGAGTTTATTACAAATTATTACAGTCCAGAATAAAGTAAAATACATAAAAAATGAAAGTACAACCAAGGAGAGCCTGATTCAGACTTCATGTCTGAAATATGAGCTAAACCAAATCCATGAGATCACGATCCAAAGCCTTTCTCCCATTTGGATGTGTCAAAGTTCCCTAAGAGCCTCAAAGGGGACTCCGGGCAATGCTCACACCCAAATACATTATTAGATTAGGATAAGTGCTATGTGGAAAGGCCAACTCTCAAGTGTCCAAGTTCATAGGGAGCTCAAGGGTCCCAAGGCAAGGCTCACAAGAGGGGGGGGGGGGCAGAACTTAAAGACTAAGAGAATGTGCAAGTGCAGAACAAAATTCTAAAGGGGGAGAGGAAAGGGAAATAGCTACAAATAAGTACACAAAAAGGGTTCAGGGGGAATAGGGAAATTAAAAGAGGCAAGAGGAGGCTGTGGGCATACCCAGCAATGGAGAATGCTAGCACACCCATAAGCCTGTTAGAACACACTATTAGAGTCTAGGAACCCAAAGGATCAAGTTTAATTCATGGATAATAATTTGTATATTGCCATGCCTTAAGACATAGCTCAAACACATAGGTGGAAGGGTTTGGGATTCATAATAGAAATAGGCAGAAAGAAATTAGCATGCTAATTTGGATGTTGAACTATACAGAAACAGTAAGTAGACATGGATACAAAAGTAGTAAATAAATACATTGTTGTGGTGCTTAAGCTTAAATAAGGACATACCAGTTTCAAAGAAACAAAAAGAGAAAAACATTAGGTCTTGTAGACATGCCACAGTGCAGACAAGAAGACAAAATACTATTGTGTATAAATGTAAGTTCAGAAAGACTATTAATGAGTGTTGTGTGTTAATGAAAGAGTCGTGCATTTATAGTGTGAAAATCAGACAAAAATAAGGTAAGAAAATAGTTAAGGAACTGAATATCAATTAAGAATCAATCACACAAGCCTTTCTTTAATTAAGGAATTCAGATTCAAATGGTAAAAGTTATTTAAGGAAAGAAATCAAACAAGCATTTTATGCACAGTAGGCAATTAGGGGTAAATATATAGATGTTTATTTTAGGGACAGAGCTTTGAAATACACGGTTGCATAAATAAGGTAAGAGAAATCAATTAGTAGCCAGTAAATCAAGGATCAAAGATTTTGTAATCACTGGTCCATGAATGAACCAAGTTAGAAAAGTTAAGAAAAGTCAAATAACTTAAA
The DNA here is from genome assembly GCA_026770625.1 of Nicotiana glauca. NCBI lineage: Eukaryota > Viridiplantae > Streptophyta > Magnoliopsida > Solanales > Solanaceae > Nicotiana > Nicotiana glauca. Next base: position 158,755 of record MU689245.1, on the reverse strand, counting down.
TCGAGTCATAGGGAAATCAGCAAACAAGGAAAGAAATCAATCAAACCTATACATAAGGAAGTCTGAAACTAATCAAAATTTGAAAGCCATTTTAGAGGGGAAGTTCAGCGCATATAAAGAGCATACAAACATGTTAAGCTGAAAGAAGACGTCGTCTCAATGCAAAATCATTAGATAATAGACTATAGGAGCATGGTAGTCACATAGATTAGCAATGTAGAAGAGACGTAGCATCTAGTAGCATACAAAAGATCCAGTATAAAAAAACCTTAGAAAAGTTTTAGTGGAAAATCAGAATTGCTTAAAGAGACAGAGGTTGAGACAAAGAATTTTGAGACTCAATTGAGAAACAAGTTCAGAACCTCGAAATAGTTAGGGTTTCAGACAGCTTTAAAGATTAAGAACAAACATTTCACATAGCCAATGTTCTCAAACCCGGATGAACCCCTAAATTTTAGGGTTTTACCATCAATCGAGTGCCGAGATGAGAGGGCAAGTAATCAAGAAAGCAAAAGATACTAGTCAAATCAAGTTCAAAGGTCTCAGAAAGGAACTGGGACCTTCAACATGCTTTTCAGTAACAGAAACTCATGTGAAACAAAGTAAAAAGTAATATGCGAAATAACAGTAGAAGAACTGGTAGAAGAAACAAATAAGAACATTGTAGGAAAATCTTAACAAGAGCACAACAAGAGCAACATAATAGAAAAACATGGTATACGAGCCCGATACCATAGTCTTCTAACTTTAGATAATTAGGTCTGAAACACATCAAACGACGTCCGATTTCGACCAAACTTCACAGAAAGTGCTTAACACATATTTAAGACCTGTACCGGGCGTCGAAACCAAAATACGAGCCTGATACCATAGTCTTTTAATCAATTTTCATTTCCATTTTTCTTAATAATTTCAGTAAAATAATTTAACAGAAAAATTCTTTTACTCGGGTTCTAGACCTCGGATTTCGACTCCGGGCACATGCCCGAGTCCCATATTTTTCTACGGACCCTCCGTGACCATCAAATTACGGGTCCGGGTCCATTTACCAAAAATGTTGACCGAAGTCAACTTTAGTCATATTAATATCGAAATTCATCAAAAATTTTCACAGATTTCACATATTTCAACATAAAAGCTTTCCAGCTATGCACCCAGACTGCGCACGCAAGTCAAGGCAAGTAAAAGTGAGGTTTTGAAGGCCTCGGAAGCACGGAACGAATAAGGAAACAGGTGATAACCCTTTGGGTCGTCACAGGGATCAAGTTCAATTCATGGAAAATAATTTGCATATTGCCATGCCTTAAGCCATATCTCAAACACATAGGGGATAAGGGTTTGGGATTCATAATAGAAACAGGTAGAAAGAAATCAGCATGCTAATTTGAATGTTGAACTATACAGAAACAGTAAGTAGACATGGATACAAAAGCAGTAAATAAATACATTGTTGTGGTGCTTAAGCTTAAATCAGGACATACCAGTTTCAAAGAAACAAATAGAGAAAAGCAATAGGTCTTGTAGACAGGCCACAGTGCAGACAAGAAGAGAGAATACTATTGTGTATAAGTGTAAGTTCAGAAAGAATATGAATGAGTGTTGTGTGTTAATGAAAGAGTTGTGCATTTATAGTGTGAAAATCAGGCAGAAATAAGGTAAGAAAACAGTTAAGGAACTGAATATCAAATAAGAATCATTCACACAAGCCTTCTTTTAATTAAGGAATTCAGATTCAAACGGTAAAAGTTATTTAAGAAAAGAAATCAAACAAGCATTTTGTGCACAGTAGGCAATTATGGGTAAATACATAGAAGTTTATTTTAGGGGCAAAGCTTTAAAATACACGGTTGCATAAATAAGGTAAGAGAAATCAATTAGTAGCCAGTAAATCAAGGATCAGAGATTTTGTAATCACTGGTCCATGAATGAACCAAGTTAGAAAAGTTAAGGAAAGTCAAATAACTTAAATCGAGTCATAGGAAAATCAGCAAACAAGAAAAGAAATCAATCAAACCTATACAGAAGGAAGTTTGAAACTAATCAAAATTTGAAAGCCATTTTAGAGGGGAAGTTCAGCGCATATAAAGAGCATACAAACATGTTAAGCTGAAAGATGATGTCATGTCAATGCAAAATTAGTAGATAATACACTATAGGAGCATAGTAGTCACATAGGTTAGCAATATAGAAGAGAAGTAGCATCTAGTAGCATACAAAAGATCCAGTGTAAAAAAACCTTAGAAACGTTTTAGTGGAAAATCAGAATTGCTTAAAGAGACAGAGGTTGAGAAAAAGAATTTCGAGACTTAGTTGAGAAATAAGTTTAGAACCTCGAAATAGTTAGGGTTTCAGACAACTTTAAAGATGAAGAACAAATATATCACATAGCCAATGTTCTCAAACTCGGATGAACCCCTAAAATCGAGTGCCGAGATGGGAGGGCAAGTAATCAAGAAAGTAAAAGATACTAGTCGAAACAAGTTCAAAGGTCTCAGAAAGGAACTGGGACCTTCGACATGCTTTTCAGTAACAGAAACTCATGAGAAATAAAGTAAAAAGTAATATGCGAAACAACAGTAGAAGAATTGGTAGAAGAAACAAATAAGAACATGCTAGGAAAATATTAACAAGAGCACAGTAGGAGCAACATAATAGAAGAACATGGTAGAAGAGATTTAACAAGAATACATTAGGAGAAACATAGTAGAAAACACACAAGAGAAGAAGAAAATCAGGGAAACATACAAGAAAATCAAAGAAACAAAACTCAAAACCCTAGATCGGAAAATAAAGGTTTTGAAAGCATAACTTTTTTTGAAAAAATATCAGAAAATCGTTTAAAAGCTTAGGGAAATCATAGATCTGGAACATATCTAAAGAGATCAGAAAAACCTCAAAGCTAGGGTTTTCAGAGGAACCCAAACGGTGAGAAAGGCTTGGATCTAAACAGGAGGAGTTGAGGCTAGGCTCGAACATATACGGCTTGGCGGAGTAAGGCCGGAGATAGCCGTGGAACTTGAATCGACAGAGGTCTGGACCCAAATCTTTGTGGTCGAGCCATAAAAATTTAGCAACCAAGCGTGAGGAGCCATAGGAGGATGGTGGGTAGTGAAACCACCATGGATTCAGGTCAGAAGGTGGCCGGAGAAGATGAAGGGAACTCATCGGAAAGGAGGGGAAAGGGGAAAGTCCTAGAGAGAACGATAGGTTAGAGAGATAGAGACGAGTGAGGCAAATGAGGGGTTTGAGAGGGGCGTTTGGCTTAATTAGGTAAGGATGAATCTGGGCCGTTGATCAAAATTGATCAACGACCAGGATTTAATCTGGGTTGGGTCGGGTAGATTTAGGGTTTGGGATTGGGTTTAATTAGGTTGGGTATTGGGTTTAATCAGAAATGGGATGGGAATTGGGGGTTAGATTTAGGCTAAATTTTAAAGCCAAATTTGGCTATACGTTAAATAGCCCCTTTTCTCCATTTAATTTATAAAAAATAGAAAATAAATTTCTGTAAACTAATTGAAAGTACTAAAATAACTTATAACATATAATTAATAATTTAAAAATATAGGACTTAATTTTAGGAATATAAAACATAATTGAATCTTAAAATGGATAATATTGCAATTCTATGCAATTTAGCTTAAAAATACTAAATACATTTGTAAAAATATGCAAAAATTACCTTAGCTATATCTTAGCATAAACATAAAATTCCAATAAATGAATTACCAAAATAATAATTTTGAAAATAATCATTGGGTTTTTATGGACGAAAAAGGGAAATAAATCAGTTTCAACACCTTAAAAAATTAGGAGAAAAATAGTAAAATACTTGGACATACTTATATATTCATATATATGCTATATTTTTAAAAAAAATGATATTTTGCATATAAAAATATATAGGAAAAAATTAGGTATCAACAGCTGCCCCTCTTTACTCGGGAAGGATGAAAGAGTTGTCGGGTAAAGATATGATGACCAATTTTGATCGAACGAAATGTTTTGAAGAAATTTGGCTGTGCTCTGGTTTTTGAGTTGCCTACATATCCCTGGTCTGACAGGAATCAGGCCATATGCAGTTCGGGATCCGTCGGCGGAATATGCCAACGGAGACCTTTCAAGAACGGACGCAATATTCAGGTTGGGATAAATGGTTAAGGTCTAATAGGGTTGTGGGAACTGGAGGGGGATTGCTCCTGCCGAGATGGCCTTTGCTCGCCGGTTTACCTGCAAATAAGCAATACAAGCATATACTGTGCGTAAATTTAAATGTGATGCAAGTTCCCGTCGGACCATGAATGCCTTCTTTGGATGGTTAGGATGACGTCCTCAGACCATGATGTCCTGGGCCATGAAGTGTATAATAAAAGGATTTGTAGGCCATGAAATGATGCTCTCGGGCTCTGAGAATGAGGCCTCTGAACCATGATGCCTTTGAATAATGATATACAAGAGATTAAAGTGATCTTCAGGCCATGGCATGGTGTTCTCGGGCTATGTAAACGGTGCCTCCGAGCGATGATGCCCTCAGATAATTTGGCGATCTTTTAGCCCATGAAATGCAATAGGTGGCGATCTTTCAGCCCATGAAATTCAATAGGTGGCGATCTTTCAGTCATGCAAGCGTAAATAATGTGGCGATCTTTCAGCCAAGCAAAAAATAAAGTGGCGATCTTTCATCCATGAAATGCAATAGGTGGCGATTTTTAAGCCATGCAAAAATAAAGTGGTGATCTTTCATCCATGGAAGCGCAAATAATGTGGCCATCTTTCAGCCGTGCAAGCGTAAATAAGTTGGAGATCTTTCAGCCAGGCAAGCGTAAATAAGGTGGCTATCTTTCAGCCATGCAAGTGTAAATAATGTGGCGATCTTTCAGCCATGCAAAAAATAAAGTGACGATCTTTCAGCCATGTAAGAAATAAAGTGGCGATCTTTCAGCCATGCAAAAATAAAGTGGCGATCTTTCAGCCATGCAAGCGCAGATGGAGACAGTGTTTAGTCTCGGAAGGCAGAATGGTAGCCTTATGCAATGCAGAAAATGCAGATCGAGACAATGTTTAGTCTCGGAAGGCAGAATGACAGCCTTATGCAATGCAAAAGATGCAGAATGATAAATAGGGTTTCTTAGCTGATAGCAGGTTGCGATATTGTGACTGCTAGGGACATTGCGATGCAGGGAATATCACCGGCGCACGTGAATAGCAAATGCGGGCAAGTGCAATAATTTTGAGAGTTGTATTCCTGAATAATGTTTCTCTCATGAGTGTACAGTATGTCAGGTGCTTTCGCAATCCAAGTGTGTGCATCTAAAGAAAAGTCATGAGTTTTGTAGAGGGGAGGTTAGTTCGTATCCCTAATGGCCTTGTTTGACCCATTTGGCTTTGATACGGTGATACGGTAAGTATCATTGGGGGGTAGCGTTGCTGAACAAAGTGATTTCGATAGTAAACATGCATAAATTTGTAAAAAAATGTCGTTAGTATATATTTAAGAAATAACTTTTGGATGAACCGACAACTGTGACGTGGCTTAAGACATTGCAACCTCTCTTGGTACGGAATTTTGAGGGTCCTCCTCAAAATTCTACCCCAGTTTAATGGGTTAATGCTTCTGGCGGCTGCTTGCGATGATCAGCTGAAATTACTTCGGAATTTTGACGGTCCTCCTCAAAATTCTGCCCCAGTTTCCAATTTCGTGGGGAAATGTAAATTTTATTGAATTGTGACCGAACCCATAGGATTGCCTTACGTATCCTCTCTTAAACATTAATCAGGTCAGACGTAGTTTAGATACATCATGTAGGAAAACATAAGATTACACATAGTAGCGCTTGACTACATCTGAATTAATTGGTTTTGGCCAAACTTCTCCGTCCATTTCTGCAAGTATAAGGGCTCCACCTGTCAGAACCCGGTGAACCATGTACGGACCTTGCCAGTCGGGGAAAACTTCCCTTTGGCTTCATCTTGATGCGGAAAATTTTTCTTTAACACCAGCTGTCCCAGTGTGAACTGTCTCGACTTGACTCTTTTGTTGAAGGCTCTGGACATCATGTTCTGATAGAGCTGACCGTGGAAAACTGCATTCATTCTCTTTTCGTCTATAAGAGCTAACTGCTCGTAACGACTCTTCACCCATTCTACATCGTCGAGCTCAGCTTCTTGTATGATTCTTAAGGAAGGAATTTCTACTTCGGCCGGAATGACGGCTTCCGTACCATAAACCAGCATATAAGGGTTGCCCCAATTGATGTGCGGACTGTGGTGCGATATCCTAATAAAGAAAATGATAGTCTCATGCCACTGATTATGCTTCTCTACCATTTTCCTTAGTATCTTCTTAATGTTCTTGTTGGCGGCTTCTATAGCTTCGTTCATTTGAGGCCTGTAGGCTGTAGAATTCTTGTGTCTGATCTTGAAAGTTTCACACATAGCTTTCATCAAGTCACTGCTGAGGTTGGAGCCATTATCAGTGATGATTGATTCTGGAATCCCGAACCGACAAACAATAGGTCGCGAACGAAGTTTGCCACGACTTTCTTAGCCCCTGCTTTGTAAGATGCTGCTTCGACCCATTAGGTGAAATAGTCTATTGCTACTAGGATGAACCTGTGCCCGTTGGAAGCGTCCAGCTCAATTAGACCAATAACATCCATTCCCCAAGCGGTAAAAGGCCATGGTGAGCTTGTTGCATTAAGCTAATTTGGTGGCACCTTTATCATGTCCGCATGTATCTGGCAGCGGTTTCATTTCCGGACATACTGGATGCAGTCCGTTTCCATAGTCATACAGAAGTAACCAACCAGGAGTATCTTCTTTGCTAAAATAAAACCATTCATATGTGGACCGCAGGTCCCGACATGAATTTCTTCTAATAGCTTGGATGCTTCTTTTGCGTCGACATACCTAAGTAGTCCCAAATCAGGAGTCCTCCTATACAGGATTCCTCCTCTATGAAAGAAGTTGTTGGATAACCTTCAAATTGTGCGTTTTTGAATAGGATTTGCAAGTTCTGAGTTTTCTCCTCTTGTCAAATATTCCCTGATATCATGAAACTAAGGTTTTCCATATGCTTCTTCTTCAACATGGGCACAGTAAGCTGGCTTATCGTGGATCTTGACTGGAATGGAATCAATGAAGTTTTCGTCTGGATGTTGTATTATGGATGACAAGGTAGCCAATGCATCGGCGAATTCATTCTAGATTCTGGGAACATGTCGGAATTCTGTCTTTGTGAACCTCTTCCTCAAATCCTGTACGTGGTGCAGATATGGGAGTATCTTGGAGTTCTTGGTTGCCCATTCCTCTCGGACCTGATGTATGAGTAAGTTTGAATCCCCGATTACTAGCAGCTCTTGAATGTTCATGTCAATAGACATCTTGAGACCTAAGATGCAAGCTTCGTACTTGGCCATATTGTTGGTACATGGGAATCTGAGCTTAGCAGATATCGGGTAATGCTGACTGATTTCCGACACAAGACCACTCCTATGCCAATTCCTTTGAAATACACGGCTCCATCAAAAAATGTTCTCCAACCGTCATAGGATACTGCAATGTTTTTTCCTACGAATCATACCTCCTCGTCAGGAAAATACATTTTCAGGGGTTCGTATTCTCCGTCTATGGGATTTTCCGCTAGGTGATCTGCTAGTGCCTGTCCCTTGATTTCCTTTTGAGTCACGTAGACAATGTCAAATTGACTCAATAGGATTTTCCACTTGGCTAGCTTGCCAGTGGGCATGGGCTTCTGAAAGATGTACTTCAAAGGATCCATCCTTGATATAAGATATGTAGTATAGGCACAGAAGTAGTGCCTCAACTTCTGGGTGACCCAAGTTAAAGCACAACAGGTGCGCTGTAACAGAGAACACCAGGCCTTGTACGGAGTGAACTTTTTTGCTGAGATAGTAAATGGCCTGATCTTTCCTCCCCGTTTCATCATGCTGCCTCAGGACGCAACCGAAGGTACCATCTAATACTGTGATGTAGAGTAGCAGAGCTCTACCTGGCTCAGGCGGGACCAAAACTGGTGACATTGACAAGTATTCCTTGATTCTGTCGAAAGCTTTTTGGCAGTCATCTGTCGATTTAGTAGTGGCGTCCTTCTTTAACATCTTAAAGATTGGCTCACAGATAATTGTAGATTGTGTTATGAACCAGCTGATGTAGTTGAGTCTCCCCAAGAAACTCATCACGTCCTTCTTGTTCTTTGGCGGTGGCAATTCCTAAATGGTCTTGACCTTTGATGGATCCAGTTCTATTCCCCGGTGGCTCACAATAAACCCAAGTAATTTTCCAACGGGAACCCCAAATGTACATTTTGCGGGATTCAGCTTTAGGTTGTATCTCTGCAATCTGTTGAAGAACTTTCTCAAATCTTCCATGTGATCAGTGGCCTTCTTGGACTTGATGATAACGTCATCTACTTACACCTCGATCTCCTTGTGTATCATATCATGAAAAATAGTGGTCATGGCCCTTATTTAGGTGGCCCCTGCATTCTTTAACCCAAAAGACATCATCTTGTAGCAGTACATTCCCCACGGCGTAATGAAAGCCATTTTCTCAGAATCTTCCTCATCCATCTAGATCTGATGATAACCAACGAAACAATCCACAAATGATTGCAATTCATGCTTGGCGCAATTGTCGATCAGGATGTGTATGTTTAGTAACGGGAAATCATCTTTCGAACTGGCCCGGTTGAGATCCCGGTAGTCGACACAGACTCTAACCTTTCCATCCTTCTTTAGCACTGGCACAATACTAGCTAACCATGCTAGGTATTCCACTACCTTGAGGACTTTGGCTTTGACCTCTTGGTGACTTCTTCCTTGATTTTTAGACTCATATCTGGTTTGAACTTTCTAAGATTCTGTTTTACCGGTGGACATGTCAGATTAGTTGGCAGTTTGTGTGCCACAATAGATGTACTCAGACCAGTCATTTCATCATATGATCAGGCGAATATGTCCTCATATTCTCTTAGAAATTCTGTATACTCTTCCTTTTCAGACGGTGACAAGTGAACGCTGATTTGTGTTTTTTTGACATTCTTTTCGTCTCCCAGGTTAACAATCTCAGTCTCGTCCAGGTTTGACTTTGGTCTATTTTCAAAATTCTCAACTTTCTTGACAATCTCTTCCGGTATGTCATCTTCCTCTGAATCTATGTCCGTTTATTGCGTTGTCTCATTACATGTCACAATCATTGGTTTATCAAGACAAGTAATAGTAATGCTGTATAAGTAAAGTAATGAGAGAAAATAATGAGAGTATTGATTTATAAAAAAAAGCAAAATGCTTTGCTAAATTCCATAACTGTTTTGAATATTGAAGATCTTATTGCAAAATTTAAAATACGAGAGGAAAGTCAACTAGTAAAAATAAAAGATAGTGCATGAAGTTCAGCCTTGCTACCCCGAGGCTCGCCGGGCTCTGGAAGTTCTAATGGTCCAGTTATTGAGGCATGCTCCTCTACTTACTGCCTGTATGGAAGGGTCTTCCTCCCCCTACTTCTCGAGAATGACACTGCTACGAGCACGTGATTTTTGCCCTATATGAATTACTCTCACAAATTCAAAACAAAATAATTTTTCCCATTGTTTGCAACTTTGTGGATTTTTGTGGCATTTTCCGTTAATTATTTACATATTGTCTGTGCATGTTTATTTCATTTAAGTAATGAAAAATACAAAAATATATCGCATTTGAACTTAGGATTTAACTTTGCATTTTGAGTTAAAAAGTAAATTAGTTATTTTATAAGAATTGGAAAAAATCACAAAATAGTTATTGTTTCACTTTTAATTCTAATTTTGGAATTTTGGTAGTTTTTTCGTTAAATTAGGTTTTAGTTACTTGGGGTAATTGTTAGTTGAAGTTAATTAATTCAATTTTGTAGGATTAATTTAGTTTTAAGAACTAATTTAAGTTTTATTTTGTTGTTCTTTTTTTAAAAAAAAAAGATAATATAAAAAAAGAGTTTTTGAAATAATTAAAAGGGGAGAGAAGTGAGAGATCAGAAGTTTTGGGCTTTTCTTTAAATCCAAACCTCCAGGCCCAAACGAATCCCCCTTAATTTCCCTTCTTTACCCGGGTGCCCATCCAATCCAGGCCCTGACCCGCTCCCAGAACTGGTTCACCCGCCCAGCTTAGCCAAACGACACCGTTCCGGCTCCCCATCATCTCAACCGTTGGATCACACTGATCCAACGGACCGGAACTTAGGACTCCTTGGTATTTAAGTGTCTGAATTTATCACCACCCCCATCTCTCATCTCTCTCACACCCTCAAAGACCCAACAATAACGCCGCCCTGAACCGCCGCCTGCCGCCCGCCGAAAATCACTCACGGCGGCGGCCGGCGGCCAAATGCCACCATTTTACACCATTTTCTTTACTCTACCCCCTCTTCCCTAATCAATAATCCGTTACCCTCGAATCTTAATGGATCTCCTCGAATCTTGAATCACAAGTTGAACCCTCAAATCCAAATCAAGATTCTACGGATGATTTAGGTCTAATGTGATGTTATTCGTTTTTTCTCTATGAGAACATGCGATTAATATCAAATTTTTTTCCGGAAATCCGAAGGTTTGAATCTTCGAGCCTTGTTCTTCTTGGTCCGAACTGTAGAAGGTATCTCCTTAATCTCTCCCGTAGTGATTCTTTTTTCATTCTCTGATCCTTCTCTTCTTCTTGTTTTGTTATTCATTTTTGTCCCGGATTTTCTTTTATTCATGCATGAGTAGGTAGAGTCTTTCTCTTAATAGGATGTAATCTGATTAGCTTAAAATTGTTAATTTGGATTTCACTTAGACTAATTTCTTAATTGCTAAAACAAGCCAGGATGTGTTATTTTGGTTTGCAATTTGATAATGGGGCAAGTACCAAATGGGGCTGGTTGGGCTTCTGATCTTGTGGGGTGGGTTTGGGATAAAATCCGACTCATTTTTGTTTAGAAAATTAGATCAAATTAGACCCATGACCCATCGAGGGTTCAGGTAGTAATAAGCAGGGAGTCAGGGGTAATTTGGGTAGTTTAAGGAGGGAATCTCTCAAATAACTGCCTAGGAGGCTTCCTAGAAGCTGAAGAAGAGCCTTACTTGACAAGCAAGGCAATAATTTAGGGACCAAGCAGCAAATATAAAAATTAAGAAAGGATTGAGGGGCAAAAACTAAACCCTTATGGTTGCCCTATTGCCTTGCCTATAAAGGCATCTCATTCTTGCATTTGAAGGGGGAGGAGATAGGAAAATACATAAAATCAAAGGCGGCTGGAAAAACATAAAGAAAATTACTGTTCCATTGAAAAATTATGCAGTTCTTCAGGATCTCACTTCTGAAATAATCTCTAAACAATCAGGAGGTTAAAATGATTTGAGTTTGGTTGGTTTTCAAAAGTTTGGTTCAAATTTTTGTTGTTTTTTGATTACTGGGCATCAACTGATATTTCTACTGGTTCAAAATTTTGTTCAAAACTGGTTTTATTGGTTATTTCTTGGCTGACTCTACTGCTGCTGTTAGATTACTATTGATCTCACCCTTCTCTTGCTGAAATTCTATAGTTCTTTTTGCTGTATCCAGGTACACATTGTAAAGCCCTATTGACTTGAAGTATGGATTTGAATAAGATGAAATCTGATGCTGTGTTGTCTGAACCATCTTTTCTTCTTTCAATTTTTTGAGTCACATGTAATTTGTGTTTTACGAGAGATTCTGATGGTGTATTTACTGAGAAATGCGTTGTAATTGAATGTCCAAAGCATGTTAGATAGCAAATGTTGTTTTATTATGGTTTGTCATCATATTCTGTTAGCAGTGTTATAGCTGGGCCTTGTATGCTCATCTTTGATTTACCTTTGAGTTTGGTTCTGTATTAAGTAAAGTAAAACAAGAATTTAGCTCTTTTTCTTTGGTTTGCATGAGTCAAAATTGCTGCCATTGTCAGGTTATGGTTGTTGTTAAGGTAAAACAGCCTTGCATTGATAGAATTTGTCAAATAGCTCTTGGTTAAATCTTGTGTTCAGAATGTTGGCCTGAATGTGATATTTTAAATCTCTAGTTGCTTTGCAAGTTAATTTTCGATTTAGGATCATTTGGAATGAGGTTTCAAAGCATGAAAATGAGTTATAAAGAAGCACTTGTTAATACTTGTCTATCGAAATTGAGGGAATCATCTTAATCAGCGAGTGAAGTAGCTATGTAACAATCTCTAAAAAATTCAATCAAATGGCTGCTTTAATATATGTGTTGTGTATTCCCAGTATTTGTAGTTTGCTGTTTATTGCATGACTAAGTGATTCACTTGAGGTTTATGTTATCATTTAAGCCTAAGGCCTTTTGATGCCCAAAATGGACTAGGTGCCATCCAAACTCGAACTCGAGTCTTGTTTCGATCAAATGTGGACTAGTCCCCTGCCCAATGCAGAAGGGAGATGCTATGGGGCTATTATGGATTGGGCTTGAGCATTCTTTAGAATAAAATAGGAGCTTTATTTTAGTTTTCAACGAGTCATTTAGGCAATTCTTGAGCAAATAGAAGTTCAGCACTATTTCTTTAATTAAATTATATTCTTCACAAATAGATTGAGGTGAGCCATATTAGACAACATAAATAGCTATGGCTCTCCAAATGTAGTTTGAATTTCCTTTTTAAAATTAGAATTGAGGTGCGCCATGTCAAATAAAATCTCAAATGCGTGGCCCTCATTTAATTATTTCTTTAAAAATTTGAGGCGTGCCATTTACCAAATTTCCATGGCCCTTGCAAAAGTTAAAAACGCGTAGTTGGTTTAGGCGCGTTATTTTAATAACATTACTTTCCTAAATTCGGATGTGCATTTATGTGACCCAAATCCAAATCTCAACAATGTTATATAGAATGTATTGCGGACCGCATGTGCATTTATGTGACATCGTTCAAGACATATTTTAAATGACGTTGCAAATCTTTCTTTAAAAATAATTAAAAGCGGTTAAGGTTAAAAATGCACATAGATTTTAAACTTGTAATGAAATAAGATAATAGGCCAATAATAATAGTTGAGCGACCCTGCTAGAACCACGGAACTTGGGAATGCCTAACACCTTCTCTCGGATTAACAAAATTCCTTACCCGGATTTCTGGTTCACGGACTGTAAAACAAAGTCAATCTTTTCCTCGATTTGGGATTTGAACCGATGACTTGGGACACCATAAATTATCCCCAAGTGGTGACTCTGAATTCTTTAAATAAATAATCCCGTTTTGATTGTCACTTCAAGTTAGAAGTAACTCCCTTATATGCCCTTCCAGGGGTGTAGGAAAAAGGAGGTGTGACATCTCTGGCGACTCTGCTGGGGAAAAAAACCCAGAACTTCTGGTTCAGGGTTCAGAATTCGATCTTGGATGAATTGTTATATTTGTCTTTATCTATTATCTGATTTTTTTTACATGTTTGGGCCTAATGTGCTAAATGTTGCTTTTACCGCTTTGATATTATCTGAACTGTATATAAACTGCTATGAAACCCTTCTCTTCTCACCTTCGGGGATGTGCACGCTGGTCGTGACTCCCTATTCTGTTAGTGTCATACCTTGAAAGAAGAAAGAGGCTCGGACAAGTTACTAAGCCGGATGGCCTTTTGGTTCCCGGTACATAGCCCCCTCCTCGACTCGAGTTGTCCTCTCGGGCACATAGGTCTATAATAATATACCCAGGTTTTGAACCTAGAATAACTCAGCCTCATGACGGATCCCTAGTAGGAACGCTTGTTTGCATCATATGCATTTGACTTTGGGGACTTAACACAGGGGTTGGGTCCGTCTAGGACAGGTGTACCCAAAATAACAGACCATCTTGATGCATCCTATGTGCTACATGTTGCATTTGTCCAAGGGTAAAAGGGTCATTTGGCGGACCAATGAAAGTTGAGCGCAAATGAAAAAAAATAAAAAAGAGAGGAAAAAAAAGAGAGAGGAAGAAGTGTGAAAATAAAGCAAGTAGGGCCTAGTTATATTTTTGTTACTTTTTTTATTATTAAGGAAAAGACAGAAAAAAAAAAGAAAAATTCAAAAAGATTTTTCACTTTTTAGCATTTTTCAAAAATCAAAAATAAAATAAAAAAAGGAAAAAGAAAATCCCAAAAATAGTTTACATGTTTCATCATTTTCGTCTATATCCAATCTGTCCGAACTACACTTACCTGATTCTCGTCTTTCGGGGCGTGATACGTAGGAAACCTACATAGGGTCCGATCTTCCTAGTAAATCTTAGGTTCTTGGCTTTGCGGGATCTTAGTCAAATTTTGCACTTCTAGCCACCTTTTTGGCCTAATAACCCATTTTACAAAAATAAATCATACCTTGCATGCGTCCAGTTGGGAGTGTTATTGTCTCACATAGTGTTGGTTTAAAGTTTTCTCATACAAGTGTGGATTTACCTACCAGAGTTTGAGCGTAACAGATATCCCAGGATCACTGCATTCAGAAGCTGCTCTAGGAGCCATTTTATGTTTTTGAGTCAATTATTCATGTTTTACTTTCTAGTCCTGTATAGTAGTATTCAGTCTTTTAGGTGAACTTAGAGATTGTAATAGTCTAGTTAAGTTTGCCTAGTCTTTTGTTATTGTATTTCTTATTTTGTATTGGGAAATGTGTTACAAGTAAAAAAGCACAAAAAAAGAAATTTTGTGTTTTTATATTTCCGTTAGAAGTTTTCTTTGGAATACTAATTCTAGGAATAAACAAAATTCATTTGAGGCGTTTTTTTTTCCTTTAGGCAATGAATATCTAGAACTTAAAATAAAAATTACTTTTATATTTTCTTTTAGTGCATTAAGAACAAAAAAAATCAAAAAAAGAGAGAAGAGAATTTTCTTTTAGTATCTCTTTAAGAGTTTTCTTTTAAGATATTAATTCCAAAAATCCAAAAAGATTTTATTTTTGAGGTTCTTCTTTGGAAATTAATGAAAAAATGAAAAACAAATTCTTTTATTTTCACTAGAACTTTAAGATATTATACATAGAAAAAAAATACTTTATCTTTTGTTTATCATTAGAATTTCTTCTTTAGACAATCAAAATTGAAATCCAAAAATATTTTATTTTATCTTTTTCATTGCTTGTTTCGAAATCTTACATCAGGATATCAAAATATGTTTCTGTGGTTTATTCTTTAGATTTCCTTCTTAAAAAAAAGAATCAAAAATTATTTTTCTCTTCTAGGATATTTCTTTAATAGAGTATTTGTTTCAAAAGAAAAAAAAAAAAAAAATATGCCCGTTAAGCTTGAGTTTAGAATAGGTCATAGAATATTAAGTCTAGAAAATTAAAAAAAAAGAAGAGATTTGCTTCTTTTTTTTTCTCTTTTCTCATCAGAGTACTCATTAAGGTAAAAAAAGAAAAAAGATAAAAAGAAAATGGGAATGTTGGTTGACTTTATTCCCGATCTTCCAGAACTACGCAAAGATTTGATTCATGCGGAGTCATGATACGTAGGCAACCTACATAGGGTTCGATCGAATTATTTTTTTTATTTATCAAAAGAAAAAAAAGAAAAAAAGGAAAAAAAGAGAGTAAAAAAAGAAAGGAAGGAAGGAAGAGGTGAAATCATGGGATGTGAGAAATGAGAGGAAAGAAAAGAGTGATAATTAGAAAGGAAAAGAGGAAGGAAAATGAGCAAGCAAGTGCTAGAAAAACAAAGAAAAGAGAGGTTGAAATGAACAAAATGGGATGATGTCAACTGACCTTTGTACCCTCGAAGTCATTTTAGAACCGATAACTGTGGCTAGGGCTGCTTATCGGGCGGATTGGGTGGCTTTTTACTCTTAACAGTTTGGCTTAACGGTTATCAACTTTTAAATATATTAATCCGTTAGCCACCCGATAAAATATCGGGCAGATTGGTATCGGTTTAGCTCTTATCGGGCACTTATCGGGCGGTTTATCGGCCTAACATACATATTCACTAAATATCTCCCATTCTCCCCGTCTTAGAAATAATGAATTGCCATAAAAAAATAACATTTCAGAGGCAATATGATGCATTCAATTTGCTTTGCCAGAGATAATAGATTTGAATGAATATTAGATTACTTCAACCGAGATTTACTCATAAACCATGCATCACCAAAAATGCAGCTTATTCTTCTTCTAGGCAAAGACCAAAAGGCTAGCAGTAGTAACATGACTAATTGAAGAAAAACCAAAATGAAAGAATGATAAGAGAGAACATAGTACTTCATCCATATACAAACAATAAAAAGGTTTTGGCAGCAGCTGTTTGCATATATACACACCAAAAAACGATCAAGAACAAAACACTACAGAGACAAACTTCGTAACCAATCCAATAGTCCAACATTCAAGACCACTTCTACAGAAACAAAACTTTGCGCTAAACATTCAAGACCACTTCTACGAAAACAAAACTTTGCGCACAACTATTTAACAAAAACCACTTCCATTCTGTGCCAAAAATTTTACTTAATACTACTACAAAATCCCATAAAAAGATTGATAAGAGAATAGGCAAAATGTTAATATATATAAATAAAAATAAATTTTATATATATATATATTATATTTATATTTATATTCTTAACGGGTTAACGGATTATCCGTTAAGAAAATTGAATAATCTGCCCCCAAACCGATAAGCCGTTAATAAAAAAAATTTAATACATTCCCCGTTCGTTAAGCCGTTAAACCATTACCAGTAAGCCATTAAGCTTCGGTTCAGATCGATTTTCGGTTTCGGATCGGTTTTGAACACCCCTAACTGTGGCTAGGTGCATTGCACATAAAGTGACATTATATTATGTTAAATGCCCTAACGCTAACGTAATGGATTCGTTTTGTTATATTCATAGCAGAAGGGCGGTTGGTTTGTGGTTTTTAAAGTGGTAACTCTTCTCTACAACACAAAGTCAAAAGGCAATGGCAGACAACAACAGAACTGAGTTGGTTGATACCGGTGCCCGAAAATAGTTGGTTGAACAGGACAATGGGTTGGTTGAAGAGGTAAAGATGTTAAGACAACACATGACGGACATGTATCAAGCTTGGCTGACTGGGAATGCACCACCCCCGCCACCACCTAGCTTCCTAGATGCTGCCTTATCCAAGCTCCGGACACAACGCCAGATGATCCTCCATACTCTCCAGATCCACCCGCTTATCACATCTTTCCCAACCACCCTAGTGGCTTCGTCACTCGTCCTCCAATTATCTTTTCCCAAAAGTGCCCTCCTGTCATATCCACTATTCCCAACAATGAATATCCACTCAAAGCCCATGATGCCCAATATTACCCCTCAAAGGTTGCCCATAAGGTTCTTGATTCATACAAGAAGAGCTCCCGGGATGAGCTTCATGCTTAAAATGAAAGGGTTACAGGAAGAGAAGGGCAAGATGGGATACCCAGGAGGATGAAAGGCATAGAACAGTCCTTAAAGAACAAGCAAGGAACGGGAGGCCATGGTAACATGTCTTACAAAGAATTTTCTGTGTCCCCTGACGTTCGCCTGCCTGAGGAATTTTAAGTGCCAAAATTTAACTTGTATGATGGGTGTGGAGATCCGGTAGCCCACCTGAGGGTTTATTACAGTGAAATGAGAAGTGTTGGAGAGACAAATGACTTGTTGATGGCCTATTTTGGTAAGAGCTTGACTAGAGTAGATTTGGAATGGCATAATCGTCAAGATGTTGGTAAGTGGCCTACATTAGGTCACCTGGCTCAAGATTTTATTCGATACTTTCAATACAAATCAGGCGTTACCCCACACCGCTCCTCCCTATCTAAAATGGAAAAGAAGCCGGAGGAATGCTTTAGGGAGTTTGGGCTCAGATGGAGGGAGCAAGCTGCTCGAGTCAGTACCCCGATTGGTGAAGAAGAAATGGTTGAGCTTTTCCTACAAGCCCAGGGGCCCACCTACTTCAGTCATTTGATCCCGGCCCCAGGAAAGCCTTTCAATGATGTGTTAAAAATGGGGGAGATGGTAGAAGAGGGAATCAAGTCGGGAAAAATCATGAGTTGTTCAGCATTGAAGGATACTATGAAAGACATTCAAAACATCCCAATAAGTTTGGGTGGAAGAAAGAGAAATAGAAAAGATGATCCGCTGGGCATTCCTGCTCAACACTTTCAGCCTCAACATCGTCCCCATGGATACCCTTGTGCACCAGATGACCTTCCCTAATGCTACTTCTCTCCACAGAAACCCCAAAGTTGTACATCACTTTCACAGTACCATGTCTATAATGCACCACCATATGCTCCACACCCACGAGGCCCTCAATGGCCCGCATCACGTCCACAAATGTCTTACCCGTCTCCACGAGCCTACCGAAACCGTCTTGGACCAGGCTTTCGGCCCAATCAAGCATTTAAGAACGAGAGGTTGCAGAGAAAGAAAGCCTTCACTCTATTGGGAGAGTCATATGCCAGTCTGTTTTAGAGGCTAAGGAAATTGGACATGTTGTAGTCGATTCAGATAAAAATGCCAAACCCTCTTCCAAAGAAGTTTGATTTTTCTCAAAGGTGTGCATATTGCTCAGATGCCCTGGGGGATGACATAGAGAAGTGTTGGAATCTGAAGAAAGCAATTCAGAAGCTTATTGATGCAGGTGACATTGTCGTGCAAAATCCAGATACAACAGACACTAGCCAAAGTCCATCGCCTGTGCATAATGAGACGCATATGGTGGGTATAATTTATTTTGAAAAGGAATATGAGAATTCTTCTGAGATCCTCGGAGTTCCATGTGCTACGAAGCTTTCAGCGCTATCAGAGGTTGATCCTAAGAACAAGCAGGAAAAGGGAAACTAAAAGAAATTTGTTAAGAACAATGTGATGGAGACTTGTGAAGGTCATAGCAATATTGATGCAGAAGTCAGTGGCTAAGATGTTGAGCTTGGTGATTGGAAAGATGCTTCTTTCTTGGTTAGCCAGGGAGGAGTTTTGGTGGTTTATTTTGTTGTCATTTCTGTTGTCCGGGTTATTTTCAGGGTTGTAATCAGGATATTGTCTTGTGACTCAAACCCTTCTATCCTTTCATTTTTCCTAGTTTGTTTAGTCGTAGTAGCTCATTTAGTGTTGTCCAGATTTGTTCCAAGATTGTAACCCTAGTTGAGTTTGCTTGCTTTGTTGTTCAACCCTTTCACCATCTGTCTAATGCAATTTTCTATTTTATGTTGTTTCTAGTCATTTTTGTTTAGTGCTCTTTTCCTATTATAGTCCTTTTCCTGTTGAATCTAGTGACATGACATGCTCGCGTAATTCTCAGCCTGGTTTTAAAATTCAGTTTAGTCATGAAGTAATGAAATAATTTTGAAGATGCAGGGACATTTGAGGGAAATAAGTGAAGGCATTTTGAGATCATTTCAAGTCCGAATTGTGTGAAACTGGGGCAGATAGAACGTAAAGAAACCCTATTGAAATGCATCATGCCGCATTAGGTTGAAGTTAAAGGCATGCTTGCCCAAATTGGCAGGGTCCGTCCGTGGTAACGAGAGTGAGAGTGTTGTCCAATGGTGCTTTGTATTTAACAGATATAGAAGGCGAATGTGTGGATATGGTTATCAAGTCTGGCACAATCAAAAGATGTTACGAATGTTTTTCCCGGTTTGCTTAATTGTGTT
This sequence comes from Nicotiana glauca, assembly GCA_026770625.1. NCBI lineage: Eukaryota > Viridiplantae > Streptophyta > Magnoliopsida > Solanales > Solanaceae > Nicotiana > Nicotiana glauca. The sequence goes on along the minus strand of MU689245.1, from coordinate 139,123 downwards.
GTTTGTAATTGGCATGTTTTGAAGATTGGAATGACGAAGGCATTTTGTTCTGCTATCTAAACACTTTATCCTTTGTTACCCCCTTGAGCCCTATTTATTTCCTTTCGTACCCCTCTTTCGGAATCAGTAGCAAAGATCAGAAACACAAACGTGAAAGATAAGTAAAGGAAAAAGAGAAAAGAAGAGAATGAAAAGAGAGAGAAGAAAAAGGAAAAAAAACAACAAAACAACAAAACAACAAAAAGAGAAAAAGGAAGAAACAAAAGAAAAGAAGAGAAAGAGGAAGAAAAGAAGAATCACAACAACAAAGTAATTTCTATGTCATGAACTACGTTCGACCTGATTCCTTTTAAGGATACGTAGGCAGCCTTACGGTTCGGTCCCATCAAAATAAAAACTCAAATGTCCCCAAGCAAGAAACTGGGGCAGAAGTTGTAGTTGTTGTAAGAAATCTGATTCCGAAAGTTGTAATTTTAAACCCATTTGAATTGTTTTGAGCCATTGATACCCTTTCTTTCTAAACCTATCCAAAAGCCCACGTAACGGTCCAAGGAAATACCTTCTGATCAGTCTTCGAGAGATGCCAAGTTGAGAAAGTTGAGGTGAGTCATGTCAGGGGCAGCACTCCGGTCCAAGCAGGAAAAATAATGAAAATGAGAGAGTCTTAATGGTGACAACCCTCACGGGCACCGAAAGGCAACGGGAGCTGAGAGAAATTAAAAATGAGAGAGTCTTATTGCTAAAGACCTTCACAGGCACCTTGAGGCGACTGTAAGTTGAGAAAAATAACAAAATGAGAGAGGCTTGATGGTGAAAAACCTTCAGGCACTACAAGTCGAATAAGGATTGAGAATTAGATGGGAAATAACCAGACGAAGATTGTGAAATACGACTTACGACGAAGCATCGAAACCCCGTTTCACAGTTTGGGGGTATAGCAGGAGTTGAACATCAGACTTGCTTGATAGAATATCCACAGGTGCATGTCATGGCCATTAGAGTTGGTATCCACATCTGATAGGTTTCTACTTTGTGGCTTTCTTGTTAGGAATTATCTCTTTCCTTTGTCCTTTACTCTGTTCCTTTTGTTTTGTTTACTTCCTATTCCCGAGTTTGTTTGGTCGTAACAAGTGAGAAATGACTTCAAAATCTACCACCAGCTTTCCAATTGCACAAAACGGGATCTGGCTAGCACATCAAAGTGTCATGAGTCAGGAAAAACAACAAGCGCACTAGGTTGGTAACAATCAACATGCTTTGGGATTTGTGTGAAATACAAAGGCTTGGTATATATATTTTTATAGACAATGCAACAAAAGGAGGGCTAGGGTGAACGGATCATGGTATTTTCTGTGATAAGACTGACAAAAAGGGTGGTAAACCAGTGACAAGCAAGATTTTCCAAGCAGAAATCAAAAGTTATCATGTCAAGCGATGGACCAATAGACCTCAAGGCTAAGGCCAGTGGTTTAAATCAGGAAAGAACAACGTGCGCACTGGAGTTGGTAACAATCAATATGCTTTGGGGATCATGTGAAACACAAAGGTTTGGTAGATGTCAGTTCATGAGCAATGCAACAGATAGAGGATATTGGGTTTGAACGGAGAAGGGGTATTTTCTGGGATAAGGGTGACAGAGAAAGTAGTTAGTCAATGAACAATCAAGGTCTTCGAGTGGAAATCAGTTATCATGAGAAGTGAAGGAGCAATCACCCTCAAAGTCAAGGCCACAAACCAACCACCATATTTTTAAACTGACAAGATTTTTCTTTGATTTGAAACAGGGGCAGAAAGTTTCGATTGTTTCGGAGAAACCCTCCATAGGGGAAGAGCAAGCACCAGACAGGTTTGACATTAAATGTTCAGGACCCTCCTTGAAAATGGGACCTAGTTAAAAATTGAAACAATCATAAGTAGCAAAATCTAGCACAAAAGTACCCCAAGGAATATAAGTTGGTTTCAAAGTTTGCATGTTTAAGATAGGATTCAATTAGGAGTTTTCAGGACCCTCCTGAATAATGGGACCTAGTTTTAAGATTTCCATTAGATAACAAAATGTAGCGTAAATTCTATCGTAGGGTAGTATAGTTCATCCGTAAAATTGTCACTCTTAAGATAAGACTTGATTTTTGATTTTCAGGACCCTCCTGGATAATGGGGTGTAGTTTAAGACCCTCTTAGATAACAAGATTTAGCGGAAGTCACACTTTTAGAAGATATAACTTAGATTTAAAATTGTCTTTTAATTAGGAGTTGTTAGGACCCTCCTAGATAATGGGATCTAGCTTTCAAATTCTTAGAATATTTGGTGACATGATTCCGTTTAACACTCACATATGTGCCCAACTACCATACAGGGGTAGGAAATTTTCTTTGTTTTTTCTATTTTTGTTGAAATCTGGTACCTACTTGGAGAATATTGAGAAATAGTTCAAGTTTTGGCAATCAAGCGCCCACCTGGAGAGCACGGGAATACAATTAAAGTTCAGCAATCAGGCGCCCACGTGGAGAGCACGGGAATACAATTCAAGTTCAGCGATCAGGCGCCCACCTGGAGAGCATGGGAATACAATTCAAGTTCAGCAATCAGGAGCCCACCTGAAGAGCACGGGAATACAATTCAAGTTCAGCAGTCAAGCACCAACCTGCAGAGCACGAGCAGTCAGGCGCCCACCTGTAGAGCACGGGAATACAGTTCAAATTCAGTAGACAGGCGCCCACCTTGAGAGCACGGGAATATAGTTCAAGTTCAGCAATCAGGCGCCCACCTGGAGAGCACAAGAATACAGTTCAAGTTCAGCAATCAGGCACCCACCTGGAGAGCACGGGAATACAGTTCAAGTTCAGCAGTCAGGCGCCCCCTGGAGAGCACGAGAATACATTCAAGTTCAGTAGTCAAGCACCCACCTGGAGAGCACGGGAATATAGTTCAAGTTCAGCAGTCAGGCGCCCACCTGGAAAGCACGGGAATACAGTTTAAGCTAAGCAATCAGTCACCCACCTGGAGAGCACGAGAATACAGTTCAAGTTCAGCAATCAGGCGCCCACCCGGAGAGCACGACAATACAGTTCAAGTTCAGCAGTCAGGCGCCCACCTGGAGAGAATGGGAATACTGTTCAGGTTCAGCAGTCAGGTGCCCACCTGGAGAGCACGGGAATACGATTCAAGTTCAGCAATCAGGCGCCCACATGGAGAGTACGGGAATACAGTTCAAGTTCGGCAGTCAGGCGTCCACCTGGAGAAAAGGAAAGAATCTCAGATTATAATTCGAGTTTAGCAATCAGGCGTCCACCTGAAGAAAAGGGAAAGCATCTCAGATTACAATTCAAGTCAGCAACGAAGGAACTCCACTTGGAAGATACAAGTCAACAAGGCAACAAGAATCACAAGATCAAGTTTCAAGATATAGATAGGGATTTTGTAATTCATAGATCATAGTTTAGTCTATCTTCTTTTTATTTTGACATGGTGTAATAAAAGGTTCAGTAAGCAGTAGCAGTAGCAGCAGCAACAGTGAAATCACAGCTTCATGGTAGTCCCAGCTACTGAAACTTCCCGAACTACACTGACCTAATTCCTTTATAGCCAAGGATATGTAGACAATCTTGGAAGCAGGGTGCGGTCAAATCTTTCAAAAGTGCTTCCTACGGAGTATTCAAATGGGCAAAAATAACTCGTATCTGCTCACTTTATCTTTGCACGAAAACTCTTCGTGTTTTCGAGCAAAGAGGGGCAGTTGTGAGCACGTGATTTTTGCTCTATATGAATTACTCCCACAAATTCAAAACAAAATAATTTTTCCCATTGTTTGCAACTTTGTGGATTTTTGTGGAATTTTTCGTTAATTATTTGCATATTGTCTGTGCATGTTTATTTTATTTAATTAATAAAAAATACAAAAAATATGTCGCATTTGCACTTAGGATTTAACTTTGCATTTTGAGTTAAGTAGTAAATTAGTTATTTTATAAGAATTGGGAAATATCACAAAAATAGTTATTATTTCACTTTTAATTCTAATTTTGGTAGTTTTCTCCTTAAATTAGGTTTTAATTACTTGGGGTAATTGTTAGTTAAAGTTAATTAATTTAATTTTGTAGTGTTAATTTAGTTTTAAGAACTAATTTAAGTTTTATTCTGTTGTTCTTTTAAAAAAAAATATATAAAAAAAAGAGTTTTGGAAATAATTAAAAGGGGAGAGAAGTGAGAGATAAGAAGTTTTGGGCTTTTCTTTAAACCCAAACCTCCAGGCCCAAATGAATCCCCCTTAATTTCCCTTCTTTACCCATGTGCCCATCCAATCCAGGCCCTGACTCGCTCCCAGAACCAGTTCACCCGCCCAGCTTAGCCAAACGACGCCGTTCCGGCTCCCCATCATCTCAACCGTTGAATCACACTGATCCAACGGACCGGAACTTAGGACTCCTTGATATTTAAGTGTCAGAATTTCTCACCACCCCCCATCTGTCATCTCTCTCACACCCTCAGAGACCCAACAATAATGCCGCCCTAAACCGTCGCCTCCTGCCCGCCAAAAATCTCCCACGGCGGCGGCCAAATGCCACCATTTTACACCATTTTCTTTACTCTACCCCCTCTTCCCTAATCAATAATCCGTTACCCTCGAATCTTAATGGATCTCCTCGAATCTTGAATCACAAGTTGAACCCTCAAATCCAAATCAAGATTCTACGGATGATTTAGGTCTAATGTGATGTTATTTGTTTGTTCTCTATGAGAACATGCGATTAATGTCAAATTTGACCAAAAATCCGAAGATTTGAAGTTTCGAGCCCTGTTCTTCTTGGTCCAAACTGTAGAAGGTATCTCCTTAATCTCTCCTTCAGTAATTCTTTTTCCATTCTCTGTTCCTTCTCTTCTTCTTGTTTTGTTTTTCATTTTTCTCCCAAATTTTCTTTATTCATGCATGAGTAGGTAGAGTCTCTCTTAATAGGCTGTAATCTGATTAGCTTAAAATTGTTAATTTGGATTTCACTTAGGCTAATTTCTTAATTGATAAAACAGGTCAGCATGTGTTATTTTGGTTTGCAATTTGATAATGGGGCAAGTGCCAATTGGGTCTGGTTGGGCTTCTTATCTTGTGGGGTGGGTTTGGGATAAAATGCGACTCACTTTTGTTTAGAAAATTGGATCATATTAGACCCATGATCCATCGAGGGTGCATGTAGTAATAAGTAGGGATTTCAAGGGTAATTTGGATAGTTTAAGGAGGGAATCTCTCAAATAATTGTCTAGGAAGCTTCCTAGAAGCTGAAGAAGAGCCTTACTTGGCAAGCAAGGCAATAATTTAGGGACCAAGTAGCAAAAATGAAAATTAAGAAAGGATTGAGGGGCAAAAACTAAACCCTTAACATTGCCCTATTTCCTAGCCTATAAAGGCATCTCATTCTTGCATTTGAAGGGGGGAGGAGATAGGAAAATACATAAAATCAGAGACGGTTGGAAAAACATAAAGAAAATTATTGTTCCACTGAAAAATTATGCAATTCTTGAGGATCTCACTTCTGAAATAATCTCTGAACAATCAGGAGGTTAAAATGATTTGAGTTTGGTTGGTTTTCAAAAGTTTGGTTCAAATTTTATTTGTTTTTTTGATTACTAGGCATCGGCTGATATTTCTACTAGTTTAAAATTTAGTTCAAAACTGGTTTCATTGGTTATTTCTGGGCTGAATCTACCGCTGCTGTAAGAATACTGTTGATCTCACCCTTCTCTTCCTGAAATTCTGTATTTCTTTTGGCTGTATCCAGCTACACATTGTAAAGCCCTATTGACTTGAAGTATGGATTTGAACAAGATGAAATCTGATGCTGTGTTGTCTGAACCATCTTTTCTTCTTTCAATTTTATGAGTCACATGTAATTTTGTTTTGGGAGAGATTCTTGTCACGACCCAAACCCCGCTCTGGTCGTGATGGCACCTCTCGTGAAGACAAGGCCAGCCAACCAACCCTATTTGCCTCTTTCAAAATAGATAAACAAGGATAAACAATATTTAAGGATGATTCAATAATATTACTTAGCAGAAGTACAACCAAACACAGCCCAAACCAGGGTGTCACAAGTCACGAGCATATATAAGAATGAAATTCCCACTTTACAGTCTAGAAATACACTGAACAAGAATATTGAATAACGTAGAAAGACAGTGGTGCTGCGAATGCTGGCAGTCATCTCGCTAAAACCTGTACAACACTACCTCCACGCAGCCAATACCCGCTATTGGGTGAATAAATACGTGCAACTGCACGTGAGGTGCAGGGAGTAAAGTGAGTACTCCAACTTAGTGAGAAATAAAAGTAAATAATAACTGAGCAGCAAGAAATCACGTAAAGCAACCAACATGCTGTATAGAAGCCGGGTACAATTTTTTGAGAAAATAGTGAAATCTTTAGAAATACCTAGGCTCAGTTCAAATCTCTTTTGAAAATGATCTTTTCAATAATTACGAAAGTGATTTCAAAACGGTTAGTGCTGATAAGCACTGAAAATCTGCTCCTCAGGCACAAGTAACACAGTATAACAGGTAAAAAGACAAGTAATTATGCAAGATAAGCATGTCAAAGTTTGCCCCTCGGGCAATATCTCAAACAGTACCAGCCCCTCGGGCTCAATATCAATCGCTCAGAACAGTATCAGCCCCTCGGACTCAGTATCAGTCACACAATACAACATCAGCCCCTCAGGCTCACTCTCAAATCACATGGGTACCCACGCTCACTGGGGGTGTACAGACTCCGGGAGGGGCCCCTTACGACCCAAACGCAATCTCAAGCCACCTCGTGGCATATAAAACAAGGCCTGAAAGCCTTCTCACATCACAGTCGAGGCCCGAAAGCCTCCTCACATAACACTCGAGGCCTGAAAGACTCCTCACCTTACACTCGAGGCCTGAAAGCCTCCTCACATCACTCAACATATCCTCACATATGGCCCTTGGCCTCACTCAGTCCAGAAAACATCATAAGCCCCTCGGGCATCAATAAAATAGTAGTGCTCAGCCTAAATAACAGTGGAAAATATCATTTAAGTCTCAAAATTCAGTTAAAACGGCTGAGTCTGTAAAACAGTATAATCAACAGGATTGAGTTCAAGTAGTATGTCAAATAGTAAGGAAACAGTGATAAAATCCTGAAGGGTTCAAATAATTGGCACGAAGCCCAAATATGGCAATCATCCCAAATCATGATAATATCAGATAAGTTTCAGTCAAATACGCGATAAAATCAACAGTCAGGACGGACCAAGTCACAATCCCCAACGGTGCTCTACCCCACGCTCGCTATCCGACGTGTAAGACACCTCAATATGGCACTATGGTGTGCAAAATCTTTGGTTTCAAACCTTCAGGATATCAATTAAATCATTACTCACCTCGAACCGGTGAAATCTCTAGCTTGCGACGCCTCTGCCCCTCAAACCTGCCTCCACTCGCGTCGAATCTATTCAGCATCAGAGCGAATACATCACAATATGCCAATGGGACAATACCCAATCGAAAACAATCGAAAAATAGCAAAAATCTCGAAATTAGCAAAACCCGAACCCCAGGTCCACTTCTCGAAAATCTGAAAATTTAACATCAATAGATTCCTCATCTTCTCACGCATTCATACACACCAAGAACTCTCAAATCCGAGCTCAAATGACCCATCAAATCCCAATTTAATATCTCAAAATCACAAGCCCTAGTTCATCAATTTTAGGCTTAATTTCCATGAATTTCTAGGTTAATTTCACATAATAATCATGTTTTTAACTCATAAAACTTACTTCCAGTCAATCCCAATCGAAACCCTCTTTAATTTCTCCCAAAAAGCTCTCAAGATGTTTAACAATGGAGGAAAAATACCCTTAGCTCACGGCTGAAATGTTATTTTTAAAACCCTTCTGCCCAGGCCTATTTCCGCTTCCGCGATAAAAATGTTGCTTTTGCGACTTCTGCTTCTGCGGATTCCCTCATTTCGCCCAGGCCCGCTTCTGCGGTCCATTTTATGCAAAAGCGCGACCGCTTCTGCGGTCCAAGCATTCGCTTCTACGGAATCTCCCTTGAGTCCAAGACTCACTTCTGCGGCTCCTTTCTTCGCACCTGCTGAACCACATCTGCGGCCCCTTTTCCGCAGATGCGAAAATACCAGATACCAGCAAACCAGAAATTCCACAACTCCAAAATTCACCCCGATGGCCATCCAAATTCACCCCGAGCCCCCCGGGACCTCAACCAAAAACACCGATATGATCCAATACCTTATTCAAACTTGCTCGAACCATCAAAACACCACAGTTAACAAAAAAATCATCAAATTACATCAAATTCAAGACTAAGTTCTTCAAAAACTTCCGAAACTCGCATTCGATAAAAAACGTAACCAAATCACCTCCGAATAACCTAAAATTTTGCACTCACATCCAAAATCACCTAGCGAAGCTATTGCAACTCTCAGAATTCCATTCCGAACCTCGGATCAAAATCTCACCTATCAACCGGAATTCGCCGAAATATTAACATCGCCAATTCAAGCCTAATTCTACACTGGACCTCCAAAATCAATTCAGATCACACTCCTAAGTCACAAATCATCCCGCAAAGCTAACCAAATCACCGGAAATCACATCCGAGCCCTATAACTCATAAGTCAATCTCCGGTTGACTTTTCCAAACCAAGCCTTCCTTAAAGAGACTAAGTGGCTCATTTTCTACCAAAACCAATCCAAATCAACTTTAACACACCAAATACTGATAATAAAACATGAAGGAGCATAAAATGGGGGAAACGGAGAGGTAACTCATGAGATGACGGGTCGGGTCGTCATATCCTCCCCAACTTAAACAAACGCTCATCCTCGAGCGTACCTAGAGTTGTCCTAGAAGCCAACCAATAGCTGAATGACCTTACCAAGTATATACCCAGGGGTTATCCCACGTCACCCTATCTCATATAGGTCCGATAATACATTTTAACCGAAATTACATAATCCAGTCTAGCCCATAAATCATAGATCTACCTTTTCACTTTTGAAACCATCAATATGATCAAAACCTCACACCTATTCTTTGAATAGTCTCGAACCAGTTGTAATTACCCATACCTGCAACCTCAGGCGAAATCATATGATATACCACATAATCCAAGCACTCGAAATGATAACTCTATTCACCGCAGTTGCCCACAACAACCAAATACCGACAGAAAATCCCTTATTTGCTAAAGTCTTATTCCAAAACTTTCATATGTTGCCAGCGATAATTGAGACACGCAGCACACCATAACCATTTCTCAGATCAACCACTCATGAAGCCACTTCCCTTTTGACTAGTACCACAAATTTCTGAGCCGAACCTCGATATTATACTTCCAACAAGCTGAAATCAAATCCGTTCATATTCATTAGTGACCCCAACGATCACCTGGAATCCAACACACCACTCTGGTGATATAATACCTCAATACAGGCCTAAGCCACAACTTGCATAATACGCGCACCAATAAGAAACGATCTGAATATACTCAAATCTTGAAAATGACTCAAACAAAAGAGCTGTACCTCAAGCTCCTCAATACCATCACAACACAAAGCTGAGACTCCTGTCTCACACAATAGAAATAGAACACATAAATCTACCCCGAAAGGTCATATCTCCACGTGGCCTTACCACAATACGCGATCCTATCCAAACACTGTTACACAAGAAACACCTCAAGTCACTATGCTCAATATCGATAGCCACACACAATTTGATGTCTGAAACCAAAGCAATTCATTACACCCACAGCAAAATAGATAACATATGACACGCAACCCGATAGGTTAACACTCCATTTATCGAGAAACATCCAATTACTCTTCCCGCTCAACTTTCACTATGAATCCTCAATAGAACCGCACCACATGTGCCCAAAATTAACAAATCATAATGTCTCACAATATAGAATAGCAACTCAAGCTGAATACGTAGCCACATCAGCCTGCCAACGAACTCATTACCAAGGAGCTTGAAGTTGCTCCTTCCACTACTACAGCTCCTGCCGGAGCCGTACGATACGGTTCCCGATACCAAATCAATATCGAAATCCACAACCTCGCCCGACGACATGCCTGACCACAAAAAATGCCTTTGAAAAGTCCCGAAACACCGGAACTGAATCAATGGTAGAAACCTTTGCACTGACATCCATCACGAATGCCCAATTAAGAAAAGCAGTCCTTCCCCGCCATCTGCTGGTCTTTGGAATACAAACCGCTCTAATAGAACATAATCTGATGCACCTCGCCACTCAGCCCGTGGCATTTTCTGGCATAGCCCATAGTGTAATAGTCTAGAATAACCCAACACTGAGACAACCAGTCCACACCCCAACATCATATCCAAAATCCAACATACAACGCAAAGAAAGATCCACTCGGGCCTCCAAATTCCAATAGCCGCTAAACGGTGCCGATACACAACGATTCATAACCACTACATAGCCTGTACCTGAGAACTCCCAGTCTCCAACTCCATATAGCACCCGAATGACCATACCTGATCCCAAATTCCGCCGTATGAATACATATCACACCTCAAGTACCCAATCATTCCACGAAAGATATTCTAAAATTTCCCCTGTGCCATCAGACAAAATCAGATATCGGCAATTGACCTAACAAGAAAGCGCCGCAATACTATCGAAGTATCATCAGTTTAATTAGATTACCTTTTTCTGAGATGTATACTCTTGTCAAATCACTTCCAATTAGCAGTACCCTTTCCTTGATTATCTGAGGCTACCCGTTGCCTAAGAGTTTTATGAACTTCCTTTCAGAACTGAACTGTAGCCTAGCACACGCCAGTCTCGGTCCTCTACAACATACCGCATATACCATACCATCCAGGGATAACATGAAAACTTTTATCTCCCTTCCGAGCCACATAAATCTACTCACTCAATTAGTCAAGAACTTCCATTGATCCCATCTAGAAGAAAATTCATTACACATTCCATGCTCCGCATGTCCATAGAAAATATACATCTCCAAACCACGCTGAAACCCAATAAGAAATTCTCTCCCAATTCCATTTGCACAAGCTAAAATGCCAGGACTGAATCCTTCCATCCAAACCGAGCTAAGCAAGCTGTCAGAACTCAAGATTTTTGCTGCACAATACCTGTACGAACTCATTGCCTCGAACACACACAAAGAATTAATCACATCCTTACCATACCGGTCCACTATCAAACTATTCCGTCTATCTAATTTCCCTTCCGATTCATCATCAACTTGATATTTCTCCCTTACTGTAGTACCGCAATTCCTCAACCCAGGCTTACCACACAAGACCCAAGCATGAACCACACTGTCTGAGACCCATAAGCCACTGAATACTCTCCCTCAAATATTCCTAAAAATACCATATTCCGCAGCACTTTATTCTAAAGAACTTCCTATGTATCTAAATTCGTTGCCTTTACTTTCCTGATACTGATGTATAGAATCCCATAATTAACATAGAAGTACCACAAATCCGAACCTCTTCCAATGAAAACACAGTTTCTAACCACACATGCAACTTTAAGATACTCGATTGTTCCCTGTAGACTCTTGGACACATTAGAACCATTTTCGAAAGTCATTCTTTCTTATTCAAACTGCAAATTGCCCGACCTAACGGACAAAACCACCTATGCCTCATTGGCACTCTGATACCGCAAAATGATATCATCATCCCAATACAACCAAGTGACTTCCTACTCTATATATCTAGCATCCTTTGCCAATAACACTCTAGACATTCCTATGATTATCAAACTCTATAAAGCATAATATGACCTCTGACACAATTTTCCTTCATTCGTGCCATTCTCGGCTCTATTTTCGCGACCAGAACTGATCCGCCGGCATGCCTCAAACCGGAACCAACATAGCACATAACCGTGCAATCAGCTAATCAACAGCAACCTCCCCAACTTGGATCGAAGCCACATATCAGGACACACTCAATAACCAATAATACTCTTACTCTAATGATGCCATAATATCATAGTGAGATTAAACTCAAATCGTCTACAAGTTGGGAAAACACAGGTCGTCTAGTACTGTAATCCTCTGCATATCTCGCATTCATCCCCACATCAGTTGAGTCCACCACGTACCTTTCAATTACACATGAGATCTTCTAACATACACAAAAGGATATACCACTTAATAACACTCCACAAGAGATAATCCACCTGCTTCGCCTCAATTTAGTATTTTAGCACACCTTCCACCGTCATACACATTAAACAATCATTTAGTCTTCCTGGGTCTGAACTCATACCGCCGCATGTAATGCACTTCCCTCGCCAACTAGGAGACACAAAAATATTCTACACGCGCGTATAACTCGGGCTACACATCAAATCATAATAGGAATCGAACACTTAACAGTTCCTCTATTATCCAGCAGACTTCTTCGTCACTACCAAGTCATATAGATACATCTCGCAGTACTAACATACTCATCACATGGATATCCAACCGTCATTCCGGCTAATAGGGACAATACCGAACATATAAGTTCAAATCACTTGCTCACATAATCAGCACCTCAGTGCTCAAGCCATAGGCAAAGATCCGGCCTCAAGTCCTCCAGACTGGCCTAACATCAAATAACAGAGATAACATCTCGCCCCTTGATCGGGGAATCACAAGCCATCAAGGCACATCTGACACTAAGCGCTCACGTGCGCTTACGGACGCGTGGAAGGAATTTCAAGAGTTTCTTTTCAAGCTGAATCAAGGACGCACGATAAGAATTCAAGAATGTGAAGTTTTTCCTAAAGGTTTTGCAGCCTCTCGAGGATAAATATAGACGTCTCCGTACCGATCCGCGAGACTCTACTAAACCTGCTCATGACTCGTGAGACCTAGTAACCTAGGTTCTGATACCAACTTGTCACGACCCAAACCCCGCTCCGGTCGTGATGGCGCCTCTCGTGAAGACAAGGCCTGCCAACCAACCCTATTTGCCTCTTTCAAAATAGATAAACAAGGATAAATAATTTTTTAGGATGATTCAATATTATTACTTAGCGGAAGTACAACCAAACACAGCCCAAACCGGGGTGTCACAAGTCACGAGCATCTATAAGAATAAAATTCCCACTTTACAGTCTAGAAATACACCGAACAAGAATAATGAATAACATAGAAAGACAGTGGTGCTGTGAACGCTGGCAGTCACCTCGCTAAAACCTCTACAACTCTGCCTCCACGCAGCCAATACCCTCTACCGGGTGAATAAATACGTGCAACTGCACGCGAGGTGCGGGGAGTAAAGTGAGTACTCCAATGCAGTGAGTAATAAAAGTAAATAATAACTGAGCAGTAAGAAATTATGTAAAGCAACAAACATGCTGTATAGAAGCCGGGTACAATTTTCTGAGGAAACAGTGAAATCTGTGAAATCTTTAGAAACACCTTGGCTCAGTTCAAATCTCTTTTTTAAATGATCTTTTCAAAAATTACGAAAACGATTTGAAAACGGTTAGTGCTGATAAGCACTGAAAATCCGCCCCTCGGGCACAAGTACCATATTATAACAGGTAAAAAGACAAGTAAATATGCAAGATAAGCACGTCAAAGTTCGCCCCCCGGGCAATATCTCAAACAGTACCAGCCCCTCGTGCTCAATATCAATCGCTTAGAACAGTATCAGCCCCTCGGGCATAGTATCACATCACTCAGAACAATATCAGCCCCTCGGGCTCAGTATCAGTCACACAGTACAACATCAGCCCCTCGGGCTCACTCTCAAATCACATGGGTACCCGCGCTCACTGGGGTGTACTAACTCCGGGAGGGGCCCCTTACGGCCCAAACGCAATATCAAGCCACCTCGTGGCATATAAAACAAGGCCTGAAAGCCTTCTCACATCATACTTGAGGCCTGAAAGCCTCCTCACATAACACTCGAGGCCTGAAAGCCTCTTCACAATACACTCGAGGCCTGAAAGCCTCCTCACATCACTCAACATATCCTCACATATGGCCTTTGGCCTTACTCAGTCCAGAAAACATCATAAGCCCCTCGAGCATCAAGAAAATAGTAGTGCTCAGCCCAAATGATAATGGAAAATATCATTTAAGTCTAAAAGTTTAGTTAAAACGGCTGAGTTTGTAAAACAGTATAATCAACAGGACTGAGTTCAAGTAGTATGTCAAATAGTGAGGAAACAGTGATAAAATCCCCAAAGGGTTCAAATAATTGGCACGAAGCCCAAATATGGCAATCAGCCCAAATCATGATAATATCAAATAAGTTTCAGTCAAATACGCGGTAAAATCAACAATCGGAATGGACCAAGTCACAATCCCCAATGGTGATCTACCCCACGCTCGCTATTCGGTGTGTAAGTCACCTCAATATAGCACCATGGTGTGCAAAATCTTGGGTTTCAAACCCTCAGGATATCATTTACAATCATTACTCACCTCGAACCGGTGAAATCTCTAGAACGCGACGCCTCTGTCCCTCAAACCAGCCTCCACGCACGTCGAATCTATTCAACATTAGAGCTAATACATCACAATATTCCAATGGGACAATACCCAATCGAAAACAATCAAAAAATAGCAAAAATCTCGAAATTAGCAAAACCCGAGCCCCGAGCCCTCTTCTCAAAAATCTGAAAATTTAACATCAATGGATTCCTCATCTTCTCACGAGTTCATACGCACCAAGAACTCTCAAATCTGAGCTCAAATGACCCATCAAATCCCAATTTAATATCTCAAAATCCCAAGCCCTAGTTCATCAATTTTAGGCTTAATTTCCATGAATTTCTAGGTTAATTTCACATAATAATCATGTTTTTAACTCATAAAACTTACCTCCAGTTAATCCTAGTCGAAACCCTCTTCAATTGCTCCCAAAAAGCTCTCAAGATGTTCAACAATGGAGGAAAAATACCCTTAGCTCGCGGATGAAATGTTATTTTAAAAACCCTTCCGCCCAGGCCTATTTCTGCTTCCGCGATAAAAAGGTCGCTTTTGCGACTTCCGCTTCTGCGAATTCCCTCATTTCGCCCAGGACCGCTTCTGCGGTCCAAGCGTCCGCTTCTACGGAACCTGCCTCGAGTCCAAGACCCGCTCCTGCAGCTCCCTTCTTTGCACCTGCGGAACTGCATCTGCGGCCCCTTTTCCGCAGATGCGAAAATACCAGATACCAGCAAACCAGAAATTGCACAGCTCCAAAATTCATCCCGATGGCCATCCAAATTCACCCCGAGGCCGCCGGGATCTCAACCAAAAACACCGATACGATCCAATACCTTATTCAAACTTGCTCGAACCATCAAAACACCACAGTTAACACAAAAGTCTTCAAATTACATCAAATTCAAGCCTAAGTTCTTCAAAAACTTCCGAAACTCGCATTCGATAAAAAACCTAACCAAATCACCTCCGAATAACCTGAAATTTTGCACTCATACCCAAAATCACCTAGTGAAGCTACTGCAACTCTCGGAATTCCATTCTGAACATCGGATCAAAATCTCACCTATCAACCGAAATTTGCCGAAATATTAACTTCGCCAATTCAAGCCTAATTATACACCGGACCTCCAAAATCAATTTCGATCACACTCCTATGTCACAAATCATCCCTCGAAGCTAACCGAATCACCAGAAATCACATCCAAGCCCTATAACTCATAAGTCAATCTCCGGTTGACTTTTCCAAACCAAGCCTTTCTTAAAGAGACTAAGTGTCTCATTTTCTACCAAAACCAATCCAAATCAACTCTAACACACCAAATACTGATAATAAAACATGAAGGAGCATAAAATGGGGGAAACGGAGCGGTAACTCATAAGACGACGGGTCGGGTCATCACATCCTCCCCAACTTAAACAAACGCTCATCCTCGAGCGTACCTAGAGTTGTCCTAGAAGCCAACCAATAGCTGAATGACCTTACCAAGCATATACCCGAGGGTGATCCCACGTCACCCTATCTCATATAGGTCCGATAACACATTTTAACCGAAATTACACAATCCAGTCTAGCCTATAAATCGTAGATCTACCTTTTCACTTCTGAAACCATCAATTCAATAAAAACCTCACACCTATTCTTTGAATAGTCCCAAACCAGCTGTAATAACCCATACCTGCAACCTCAGGCAAAATCATATGATATACCACTTAATCCAAATACTCGAAACGATAACTCTATTCACCGTAGTTACCCACAACAACCAAATACCGATAGAAAATCCCTTATTAGCTAAAGTCTTATTCCAAAACTTTCATGTGCTGCCAACGATAATTGAGACACGCAGCACACTATAACCATTTCTCAGATCAACCACTCATGAAGCCACTTCCCTTTTGACTAATACCACAGATTTTCAAGCCGAACCTCGATATTATACTTCCAACAAGCTGAAATCAAATCCGTTCGTATTCATTAGTGACCCCAACGATAACCTCAAATCCAACACACCACTCTGGTGATATGACACCTCAATATAGGCCTAAGCCACAACTTGCATAATACGCGCACCAATAAGAAACGATCTGAATATACTAAAATCATGAAAATGACTCAAACAAAAGAGCTGTACCTCAAGCTCCTCAATACCATCACAACACAAAGCTGAGAACCCTGTCTCACATAATAGAAATAGAACACATAAATCTACCCTGAAAGGTCGTATCTCCACGTGGCCTCTCCACAATACGCGATCCTATCAAACACTGTTACACATGAAACACCTCAAGTCACTATGCTCAAAATCGATAGCCACGCACAATTTGATGTCTAAAACCAAAGCAATTCATTACACTCACAGCAAAATAGATAACATACGACACGCAACCTGATAGGTCATAACTAACACTCCATTTATCGAGCAACATCCAATTACTCTTCCTGCTCAACTTTCACTATGAATCCCCAATAGAACCGCACCATATGTGCCCAAAATCAACAAATCATAATGTCTCAAAACATAGAATAGCAACTCAAGCTAAATACGTAGCCATATCTGCCTGCCAACGAACTCATTACCAAGGAGCTTGAAGCTGCTCCTTCCACTACTACAGCTCCTGCCGGAGCCGTACGATATGGTGCCCAGCACCAAATAAATATCAAAATCCACAACCTTGCTCGGCGACATGCCTGGCAACAAGAAACGCATCCGAAAAGTCCCTCTACACCGGAACTGAATCAATGGTAGAAGCCTTTGCACTGACATCCATCACGAATGCCTAATTAAGAAAACCAGTCCTTCCCTGCCATCCGCTGGTCTTTGGAATATAAACCGCTCTGCTAGAACATAATCTGATGCACCTCACCACTCAACCCGTGGAATTTTCCGGCATAGTCCATAGTGCAATAGTCTAGAATAACCCAACACTGAGATAGCCAATCCACACACCAACATCATATCCAAAATCTAACATACAATGGAAAGAAAGATCCACTCGGGCATCCAAATTCCAATAGCCGCTAAACGGTGCCGATACACACGATTCACAACCACTACATAGCCTGTACCTAAGAACTCCCAGTCTCCAACTCCATATAGCACCCGAATGACCATACCTGATCCCAAATTCCGTCGTATGAATACATATGACACCTTAAGTACCCAATCATTAAAGATATTCTAAAATTTCCCCTGTGCCATCAGACAAAATCAGATATCGGCAATTGACCTAACAAGAAAGCGCCGCAATACTACCGAAGTATCATCAGTTTAATTACATTACCTTTTTCTGAGATGTATACTCTTGTCAAATCACTTCCAATTAGCAGTATCCTTTCCTTGATTATCTGAGGCTACCCATTGCCTAAGAGTTTTATGAACTTCCTTTCAGAACTGAACTGTAGCCTAGCACACGCCAGTCTCGGTCCTCTACAATATACTGCATATACCATACCATCCAAGGATAACATGAAAACTTTTATCTCCCTTCCGAGCCATAGAAATCTACTCACTCAACTAGTCAAGAACTTCCATTGATCCCATCTAGAAGAAAAATCATTACACATTCCATGCTCCGCATGTCCATAGAAAATATACATCTCCAAACCACGATGAAACCCAATAAGAAATTCTCTCCCAATTCCATTTGCACAAGCTAAAATGCCAGGACTGAATCCTTCCATCGAAACCGAGCTAAGCAAGCTGTCAGAACTCAAGAGCTTTGCTGCACAATACCTGTACAAACTCATTGCCTCGAACACACACAAAGATTTAATCACATCCTTACCATACCGGTCCACTATCAAGTTATTCCGTCTATCTAATTTCCCTTCTGATTCATCATCAACTTGATATTTCTCCCTTACTGTAGTACCACAATTCCTCAACCCAGGCTTACCACACAAGACCCAAGCATGAACCACACTGTCTGAGACCCATAAGCCACTGAATACTCTCCCTCAAATATTCCCAAAAATACCACATTCCGCAGCACTTTATTCTGAAGAACTTCCTATGAATCTAAATCCGTTGCCTTTACTTTCCTGATACTGATGCATAGAATCCCATAATTAACATAGAAGTACCACAAATCCGAACCTCTTCCCAATGAAAACACAGTTTCTAACCACACATGCAACTTTAAGATACTCGATTGTTCCCTGTAGACTCTTCAACACATTAGAACCATTTTTGAAAGTCATTCTTTCTTATTCAAACTGCAAATTGCCTGACCTAACGGACAAAACCACCCATGCCTCATTGGCACTCCGATACCGCAAAATGATATCATCATCCCAATACAACCAAGTGACTTCCTACTCTATACACCGAGCATCCTTTGCCAATAACACTCTAGACATTCCTATGATTATCAAACTCTATAAATCATAATATGACCTCTGACACAATTTTCCTTCACTCGTGCCATTCTCGGCTCAATTTTCGCGATCAGAACTGATCCGCCGGCATGCCTCAAACCGGAACCAACATAGCACATAACCGTGCAATCAGCTAATCAACAGCAACCTCCCCAACTTGGATCGAAGCCATATATCAGGACACACTCAATAACCAATAATATTCTTACTCTAATGATGCCATAATATCATAGTGAGATTAAACTCAAATCATCTACAAGTTGGGAAAACACGGGTCGTCTAGTACTGTTATCCTCTGCATATCACGCATTCATCCCCACATCAGTTGAGTCCACCACGTACCTTTCAATTACACATGAGATCTTCTAACATACACATAAGGATCATACCACTTAATAACACTCCGCAGGAGATAACCCACCTGTTTCGCCTCAATTTAGTATTTCAGCACACCTTCCACTTGTCAAACACATTACACAGTTATTTAGTTTTCCTGGGTCTGAAATCATACCGCCACATGTAATGCACTTTCCTCCCCAACTAGTAGACACAAAAATATTCTACACGTACCCATAACTCGGGCTACACATTAAATCACAATAGGAATCAAACACTTAACAGTTCCTCTATTATCTAACAGACTTCTTCATCACTACCAAGTCATATAGATACATCTTGCAGTACTAACATACTCATCACATGGATATCCAACCGTCATTCTGGCTAATAGGGACAATACCGAACATACAATTTCAAATCACTAGCTCACACAATCAGCACCTCGGTGCTCAAGCCATAGGCAAAGATCCGACCTCAAGTCCTCTAGACTGGCCTAACATCAAACTCACGGAGATTACATCTCGCCCCTTGATCGGGTCATCACAAGCCATCAAGGCACATCTGAAACTGAGCGCTCACGTGCGCTTACGAACGCGTGGAAGGAATTTCAAGAGTTTCTTTTCAAGTTGAATCAAGGACGCACGATAAGAATTCAAGAATTTGAAGTTTTTCCTAAAGGTTCTGCAGCCTCTCGAGGATAAGTATAGACGTCTCCGTACCAATCCTCAAGACTCTACTAAACCTGCTCATGACTTATGAGACCTAGTAACCTAGGCTCTAATACCAACTTGTCACGACCCAAACCCCGCTCTCGTCGTGATGGCTCCTCTCGTGAAGACAAGGCCAGCCAACCAACCCTATTTGCCTTTTTCAAAATAGATAAACAATATTTAAGGATGATTCAATAATATTACTTAGCCGAAGTACAACCAAACACAGCCCAAACCGGGGTGTCACAAGTCACGAGCATCTATAAGAATGAAATTCCCACTTTACAGTCTAGAAATACACTGAACAAGAATAATGAATAACATAGAAAGACAGTGGTACTGTGAACGCTGGCAGTCACCTCGCTAAAACCTCTACAACTCTGCCTCCACGCAGCCAATACCCGCTACTGGGTGAATAAATACCTGCAACTGCACGTGAGGTGCAGGGAGTAAAGTGAGTACTCCAACGTAGTAAGTAATAAAAGTAAATAATAACTGAGCAGCAGGAAATCACGTAAAGCAACCAACATGCTGTATAGAAGCCGGGTACAATTTTCTGAGAAATCTGTGAAATCTTTAGAAATACCTTGGCTCAGTTCAAATCTCTTTTGAAAATGATCTTTTCAATAATTATGAAAATGATTTCAAAATGGTTAGTGCTGATAAGCACTGAAAATCTGCCCCTCGGGCATAAGTACCACAGTATAACAGGTAAAAAGACAAGTAAATATGCAAGATAAGCACATCAAAGTTTGTCCCTCGGGCAATATCTCAAACAGTACCAGCCCCTCGGGCTCAATATCAATCACTCAGAACAGTATCAGCCCCTCGGGCACAGTATCATATCACTCAGAATAGTATCAGCCCCTCGGGCTCAGTATCAGTCATACAGTACAACATCAGCCCCTCGGGCTCACTCTCAAATCACATGGGTACCCGCGGTCACTGGGGTGTACTAACTCCTGGAGGGGCCCCTTACGGCCCAAGCGCAATATTAAGCCACCTCGTGGCATATAAAACAAGGCCTGAAAGCCTTCTCACATCACACTCGAGGCCTGAAAGCCTCCTCACATACGACTCGAGGCCTGAATGCCTCCTCACAAAACACTCGAGGACTGTAAGCCTCCTCACATCACTCAACATATCCTCACATATGGCCCTCGGCCTCACTCAGTCCAGAAAATATCATAAGCCCCTCGGGCATCAATAAAATAGTAGTGCTCAGTCCATATAACAGTAGAAAATATCATTTAAGTCTCAAAGGTCAGGTAAAACGGCTGAGTTTGTAAAATAGTATAATCAACAGGACTGAGTTCAAGTAGTATGTCAAATAGTTAGGAAACAGTGATAAAATCCCCGAAGGGTTCAAATAATTGGCACGAAGCCTAAATATAGCAATCAGCCCAAATCATGATAATATCAAAAACGTTTCAGTCAAATACGCGGTAAAATCAACAATCGGGATGGACCAAGTCACAATCCCCAATGGTGCTCTACCCCACGCTCGCTATCCGGCATGTAAGTCACCTCAATATAGCACTATGGTGTGCAAAATTTGGGATTTCAAACCCTCAGGATATCATTTACAATCACTACTCACCTCGAACCGGTGAAATCTCTAGCTTGCAACGCCTCTGCCCCTCAAATCGGCCTCCAAAAGTGTCGAATCTATTCAATATCAGAGCAAATACATCACAAATGCCAATGGGACAATACCCAATCGAAAACAATCAAAAAATAGCAAAAATCTCAAAATTAGCAAAACTCGAGCCCCGGGCCCACTTCTCGAAAATCAGAAAATTTAACATTAATGGATTCCTCATCTTCTCACGAGTTTATACATACCAAGAACTCTCAAATCCGAGCTCAAATGACCCATCAAATCCCAATTTAATATCTCAAAATCCCAAGCCCTAGTTCATCAGTTTTAGGCTTAATTTCCATGAATTTCTAGGTTAATTTCACATAATAATCATGTTTTTAACTCATAAAACTTACCTCCAGTCAATCCCAGTCGAAACCCTCTTCAATTTCTCCCAAAAAGCTCTCAAGATGTTCAAAAATGGAGGAAAAATACCCTTAGCTCGGGATGAAATGTTATTTTAAAAACCCTTTTGCCCAGGCCTATTTCCGCTTCCGCGATAAAAATGTCGCTTGTGCGACTTCCACTTCTGTGGATTCCCTCATTTTTCGCAAAAGCGAGACCGCTTCTGCGGTCCAAGCATCCGCTTCTGCGGAACCTGCCTCGAGTCCAAGACTCGCTTCTGCGGCTCCCTTCTTCGCATCTGCGGAACCGCATCTGCGGCCCCTTTTCCACAAATGCAAAAATACCAGATACCAGCAAACCAGAAATTCAACAACTCCAAAATTCATCCCGATGGCCATCCAAATTCACCCCGATGCCCCCGGGACCTCAACTAAAAACACCGATATGATCCAATACCTTATTCAAACTTGCTCAAACCATCAAAACACCACAGTTAACACAAAAATCATCCAATTACATCAAATTCAAGCCTAAGTTCTTCAAAAACTTCCGAAACTCGCATTCGATAAAAAACCTAACCAAATCACCTCCGAATAACCTAAAATTTTGCACTCGCATCCAAAATCACCTAGCGAAGCTACTACAACTCTCGGAATTCCATTCCGAACCTCGGATCAAAATCTCACCTATCAACCGGAATTCGCCGAAATACTAACTTCGCCAATTCAAGCCTAATTCTACACCGGACCTCCAAAATCAATTCCGATCACACTCCTAAGTCACATCATCCCCCAAAGCTAACCGAATCACCGGAAATCACATCCAAGCCATATAACTCATAATTCAACCTCTGGTTGACTTTTCGATACCAAGCGTTCCTTAAAGTGACCAAGTGTCTCATTTTCTATCAAAACCAATCCAAATCAACTCTAACACACCAAATACTGATAATGAAACATGAAAGAGCATAAAATGGGGGAAACGGAGTGATAACTCATGAGACGACGGGTCGGGTCGTCACAATTCTGATGGTGTGTTTATTGAGGAATGGGTTGTAATTGAATGTCCAAAGCATTTTAGATAGCAAATGTTGTTTTATTATGGTTTGTCATCATATTCTGTTAGCAGTGTTATAGTTGGGCCTTGTACGCTCATTTTTTATTTTCCTTTGTGTTTGGTTATGTATTAAGTAAAGTAAAGCAAGAATTTAGCTCTTTTTCTTTGGTTTGCATGAGTCAAAATTGCTGCCATTGTCAGGTTATGGTTGTTGTTATGATAAAACAGTCTTGCGTTGATAGAATTTGTCAAATAACTCTTGGTTAAATCATGTGTTTAGAATGTTGGACTGAATGTGATATTTTAAATCTCTAGTTGCTTTGCAAGTTAATTTTTGATTTAGGATCATTTGGAATGAGTTTTCAAAGCATGAAAATGAGTTATAAAGAAGCACTTGTTAATACATGTCTGTCGAAATTGAGGGAATCATCTTAATCAGCGAGTGAAGTAGCTATGTAACAATCTTTAAAAAATTCAATCAAATGACTACTTCAATATATGTGTTGCGTATTCCTAGTATTTGTAGTTTGCTATTTCATTGCATGACTAAGTGATTCACTTGAGGTTTATGTTATCATTCAAGCCTCAGGCATTTTGATGCCCAAAATGGATTGGGTGCCGTCCAGACTCGAACTCGAGTCCTGTTTCGATCAAATGTGGACTGGTCCCCTGCCCAATGCAGAAGGGAGACGCTATGAGGCTATCGTGGATTGGGCTTGAGCATTTCTTTAGAATAAAGTAGGAGCTTCATTTTATTTTTCAACGAGTCATTTAGGCAATTCTTGAGCAAATAGAAGTTCAGCACCATTTCTTTAATTAAATTATATTCTTCACAAATAGATTAAGGTGAGCCATATTAGACAACATAAATAGCTATGGCCCTCCAAATGTAGTTTGAATTTCATTTTTAAAATTGGAATTGAGGTGCGCCATGCCAAATAAAATCTCAAATGCATGGCCCTCATTTAATTATGTCTTTTAAAATCCTTAGAATCCGAGTTGTTCCATTTAACAAATTTCCCTGGCCCTCGCAAAAGTTAAAAACGCGTAGTTGCTTTAGGCACGTTATTTTAATTACACTACTTTCCTAAATTTGGGTGTGCATTTATGTGACCCAAATCCAAATCTCAACAATGTTATATAGAATGTGTTGTAGACCGCGGGTGCATTTATGTGACGTCGTTCAAGATATATTTTAAATGACATTGCAAATCTTTCTTAAAAAATAATTAAAAGCGGTTAAGTTTAAAAATGCACATAAGTTTTAAACTTGTAATGAAATAAGATAATAGGCCAATAATAACATTTGAGCGACCGTGCTAGAACTATGAAACTCGGGAATGCCTCACACCTTCTCTCGAGTTAATAGAATTCCTTACCCGGATTTCTGGTTCGCGGAGTGTAAAACAGAGGCAATCTTTTCCTCGATTCGGGATTTGAATTGGTGACTTGGGACACCATAAATTATCCCCAAGTGGAGACTCTGAATTCTTTAAATAAATAATCCCATTTCGATTATCACTTCAAGTTGAAAATAACTCCCTTATATGCCCTTCCGGGGGTTTAGGAAAAAGGAGGTGTGACAACAACAATCCATATCATCGTCTTCTAGGAACAAATTCCTCACTGCTTCTAGTGCTTCCTCTTCTTCTGAACCATAGATAACTTCGGCCATTGGAAAGTCTGTTCAAAGCGTGGTATTGGCTGCTCTAATAGATAGTAAGAGCCACACCATGGTGGCAACTAGTGGTTGAATTCCTCCCAAGTATACTCATATCCCAATCTGAACGTGGTGCCATGTTTCTTGAGTTTGATAGGCTTAGAGATTCCTTGGAGGTTCTTGCCAAGTTCGTATCCGCTCCAGTTCAATATGCTTTCAATTTTGTTGTCCCACCATTTGTCTTTATCAACGACGTTGACCCGCTTGATGTGGTGATAAGTCTCCCCACCTATCTTTCTTCTGCCTCTAATTGCTGGGATGGTCTGGCAACTGTATATGGGATTACTATCGTCGCTGTGAATGATCACCTCTTGGTGATTCCACTCAAACTTCACTGCCTGATGTAGTGTAGAGGCTACGGCCCTAGCAGCATAAATCCATTATCGTCCTAATAGCAGATTGTAAGATGCCGGCACGTCTATCACTTGAAAGTTAACATCAAACCAAGTAGGCCCCATTTTCAAACATAGGCTAATTTCTCCAATGGTGGACCTTTGGGAACCGTCGAAAGCTTTGACGTTGATGGCCCAGTCCTTGATCTCATGCAGTCCCTTTCCCAATATCATGAGTATTACCAACGGACAAATGTTGAGGCTGGATCCCCCGTCAATCAGGACTCTGGTGACAAAATAATCTTCGCATTGCACGGTGATGTGCAATGCCTTGTTGTGACTCAACCCTTCTGGTGGCAGCTCATCTTCATAAAAAGTGATTTTGTGACTTTCCAATACCTGGCCTACCATGTTATCCATATCCCCGCCGGTGATGTTTCTTGGTACATATGCCTCACTTAGCACTCATAATAAAGCATTCTCGTGCGCATCAGAGCTCTATAGCAGAGCAAGGATAGAAATTTGTGCCGGTGTTTTTTTTCAGCTGATCAATGACCGAGTTTTCCTTAGTTTGTATCTTTCTCCAAAGATCGTCAGGCCTGGTCTCGGTGATGGTTGGTCGGCTGGAAGCCTGCTTGCTTGACTCTTCCAGGTGTTCCGGGGTATAAACTCTACCAGTTCTTATCATACCTTGTGCTACAATAGCTTCTCCGAATGTAACCTTGCCTTTCCTTCTTGCCTCGGCTGTGTAGTCCCATGATATAGCCTTCGTATGGACTGGTGTTATGGATGACATTGCCACTGTAATTGGCATGGCTATCTTTACCCCGAACGGAGCCTGCACCTTGGGCGGTAAAACTGCAACTTCGAATGGTTGGGTGCCTTTGCTGGAGACACAAATTTGACCTCAATTGGTGCTGGTGTTTTTGCAGATGATGATGCATCGAAATTGAGTGGCATGGACATTTTTTATCTTGGAATCCCTACAGGGCTGAATCTGGACTACAATCGGATTAAGGGTGACTATTGGCTTCTTTGGATCGTCACCTTCTGTGATCAAACCGATCAATCTCTTGGGGTCCCAATCATACTCTATTTAAATCATGTGAATGCCTCCACCCTTACGGTCTGGTAGAGGGTTATTGCAGACATTTGGAGCAGGTTCTTTTGCCACAATAATCTTGTTGTCAATTAGAGTCTGGATCTTATCCTTCAGAGAACGACATGCGTCAATGGTGTGTCCTTTCAAGCCCGAATGGTATGTATAGGATTTATTTTGATTAATCCACTAAGAAGGGTTTTCAGGAGTAGCAGGGATAGGGGTAACGTAACCAGCAATTTTGAGTCTTTCATACAATTGGTCGATAGGTTCAGCAATAGCCGTGTACTGTTTTGGGGGTCTTCGGTCAAAGTTTAGTCGGGATCTAGGGAAGTTTTGGCATGGAGGAGGGGACTGGTAGTGGGATGGTTGAGTGTTGTAGGCTTGGTAAACATGTGCTGGTTGGGAATATTTGGGTGAAGTAGGCTGATATGTGGGAGGTGATTGATAGGTGGGTGGTGGAGCTTGGTAAGAGGGTGAGGGTGCTTGGTAGTTTGGAGTAGGCTGATATGTAAGTGGAGGCATTGGGTAGGTTTGGTATTTGACGGGAGATTTGGTTCTCCGTGCCACCATTATGGCTCCTACGTCCGTTTTCTTGGACACACCGCCTGACTGTAAGGTCTTATTTGTAGCTTGCAAGGCCTAGAAATTTCTAACCATACCGCTTTTGATGCCCTCTTCGATCCTTTCTCCCAGCTTGATAATGTCAGAAAATTTGTGGCCCTCAATCATCATCAACCTTTCATAATATTGTGGGTCTTGGGCCCGGACGAAGAATTTGTTCATTTGTTCTTCTTCTAAGGTGGGTCTAACCTTAGCAGCTTCGGACCGTCGACGAGTAGCATACTCGCAGAATGTTTTTGTGGGCTTCTTCAGATTTTGAATATAGAACACATCCGGTGCATTCTCCGTGTTGAACCTGAACCTGTCCATAAAATCAAACGCCATGCTTACCCAGTTCGACCGCTTCTTTGGATCTTGGCTAATGTACTAAGATAAAGTATCTCCCTTCAAGCTTCTCATGAAAAGCTTTATGCAGGTTTTCTCATCTTTTCCTACTCAACCAATTTGTTACAGTACGTTCTCAAATGGGCCCTTGGATCTCCTATACCATCAAACATTTCAAACTTAGGAGGTTTGTACCCCTCGGGCAGTTCAACATCGGACTGTATGCAATGATCTTCGTAGTTTAGCCCTTCAATTACCTTACTTCCTTCAACGCCTTGAATTTTGCTAGTCAACCTTTTAAGTTTCGGTCAGGTTCCTGATGAGCATGTCTTTATCATCGGACTCGGGTGTGCTTGATATGGGTTGGGTAGAGTGTGGCATAGTCTCCACAAAGATGGGGGTATTATGTTGGGTGTGGCAGTGGTCATTTGTGGAGTTCTGGGATGAGTAGTGGGGTGTTATTTGAAGTATGGCAGGTATTGCAGTGGTGGTGAGGAGCAGGATGGTTTTGTTGCTTTGAGATATTTTGTGGCGGTGTGGGGTTCTGAGCATTTCTGGAGTGATGAGGGAAAATGACAGATTCGGCAGATTCCTAACCTGGTCAAGTTCTTGAAATTTCAGCAGCTTTTGTTCTAGTTGGGATGCATTTTCTTTGGGAACCAGAGTACCGTGACCATTAGTGACCTCTACCCGTTCAGTTGAGTTCTCCTTTCTGGCGTTATTCAAATCTTCCATCTGCCCTTTATTCTTGTGTCTGATAGGACTGAGAGGTGGAGTAGGTGGAGGGCCTCTGGATATCGTGAAATAGGATGATGTTTGCCAGAGTTCATGAACTAACCTTTGGGGGGGGGGGAATAAATAAAACGTAAAAATAAAAAGGTAACAAGTTAGTGAGGTTTATAAAAAGCGTTGCAATATTTAAACACATAGTGCGAGAATCTAAATCACGTCCTAATTTGGAGACCTCTTGGTGCCCGAGGTAGGCCTAACGACAAATTGATTTGGGGAATTCACAATGCTAAATGCCTCATTTTATTGATAAAAAATAAGACGAATCCCAAATCGATACTAAACAACAGGAACTAAAGTCACTAATGGCCATTGGCCTTATTACATTTTATATAGCGAAAAATAAACTCCTCTCTACTTGGTCCCAGGAGGACTTTCCCCAGGTTAAATACTCTAGTTGATCAAATCCTCCAGCTCGTGTATTTTCACCAGTAAAAATGCCTTTGCCAGGTGTTCTTCTTCATTTCCCTCAGAGTTCTGGCAGTCGGTGACTCTCTTCCTCACTTTTCCTTCCAATTCCAGCAGACTGTATTCCAGATATTCCAACTTTCGCTAGCTTTGGTGGCTCTCCCTTTCCACTCATTGATTTGGTCATTTGATGGAAGACTCCTCCACCAGTCTAGCAAGAGTGGGGGCATGCTAATCATACTGAAACTAGGGACCTCGTACCTCATTTTCTGCAAAATAAAACGTTTAGACCCTACCCCCACCAGACTCGACTATTTAATATCAATAATTAGAATGAAGCATTTGGTTCTCCAAATAAATGCACAGAACATGATGGTATCCATTAAACCCAGGGGACTTTGGACAAGGCTATCTTAAAGAGTCATTATGCGGACAACATAACTAACTCGGCTAGGTTTGACCATGATGCATGCACAGTTAAACAGAGTAAGGTTTCTATGTGATTTTAGACTGGTACCCTTGAGCGGAAAACTCAAGGGGTAAAGGCGCTGAACCGTCGACTACACCATTGATCAACTAGTTTTACCGCAAACATGCCTTTTCCGAATTTAGGGGGTGATGATATAGGAAGAGCGCAACAACTCATTATAAGCATTGCTATGGTATTTGTTTGGCACGAGTGGAATATGATATTGAACATAATTATGCAATAATTAAAGACATATTGTCACGTATTTGCACGTTAGGAAAGCAGTAAATACAACAGATTTCATAATTTGAAGCAGTAGTAAAGGAAAGCAGAAAAGGAAAGAAACAAAAGACAAGTCAGTTGCACAATTGAAAAGGAAATTGAATGCTTAAAGGAATTTAGCAAGTAATTGCACATAAAGGAGCATAAATTCACAATAAAAGTCTGAAATGATAAAAGCCTAATCATCCCCAACAGAGTCACCATGCTATCGCGCCCCCTTTTTTATCGAGAAATCGGGTTTGTGATATTTGGGAGGACAACTCATTCCTTTTGGAAATTGGGTTTGATTTGAAGAGTCGCCACCTAATGATTAAAGTGCATTAGGACACCAATAGAGTTTTAACTCTAAGTTTGTTTAAATAACCAGAGATTGGGTAAGGGCTTGAAATTATCCCAAGGGGAACGTGTTAGGCACCCCTCAGGATCCACTAGTGTGGTTCCCGGCCGGACTATTATTGTGAATTTGAGTACAATTAGCATATAGACAAATGGGGCTCAAATAAGAGGGGATTTCATCATGTAAAGGTTTACAAACAAATAAAGTTGGAAAGAGTTAAAAGAAAGTAGATTTTTCTTAAAGGAAGAGTTTGAATTTTTTTAAAAGAGACAAGAAAGAAGGAAAATGGGGTCTTAGGTTTATTAATAATATGGATCACCCTACACAATGCCCGGTAATCACTCCTCAATGAGGGGCTACGCGTGGCATTATCGCATGGTCATCATATCCATATCTACCCTTCCTACTCCATTAAGGTATTAAAGCGCGTAATGATCTCCTTTACTTATTGCATGCTATTACCCATCCCAATCCTATCAGTCCCAGAGGCATTTAGGACTACTAATCCTAAAAGGGAGGTATATTTGGCTTATTTGTGGTTTTAAAGGTAATAATTCTATGGTGACATACAAAAAAACATGTACAAAAATTGAGGGAAAGCACATAACAAATAAAGAGGCTCAGATATACCTCCTTTACACAAAGAAACACATAATTTAGCATGACTTACACATACTAGTTAAGGTCTGATTAAGTACTAAGCATGCAAAAACTTAAAGGTTGAGGCAGACTAATTTATTACATAATTCACATAAGAAGCCCAAATCAGGCCTGCCCATTGGTTGTAGTTATTAACAGAACTGATTTAATTTAAACTTTACCCTAAGGCGACAAGGATACTATAGACATGGTATCTACTGAATTCAGAAAACAATAAACTGAATACATGCTGATTAAGAAAGTTTGTTAGATTATTAAAGAAGGCAAGTTTTTACGAAGGTTATAAGTTCTACAAATGATGACACATCGTTATTACTGGTTTTAGCCGTATATGCGAATGGAGCGATTCAGCTATAGACATACTTTCTATGCGTTGTTGATTTTAAACCCTTTTATAGACATAGTGAAAATGTAGAAGCCTTATAGACATGATATCTAGATGCTGAATTTCATTTAATACCTATGAACATGATATCTAATTGCAGTTGATTGTTTAAGGCCTATAAACGTGATTGCTAGATTAAGAAGGGATATACAAGATTCAGAAGGACCTATAGGCATATTTTCTATATGAATATGTAGATTTTAGATTTCCAAATACTTATGGACATGATTTCTATATGAGAGAATACAGAATTCAGAAATACCTATAGGCATGATATCTATGTGAGAGTGCCGAATTCAGAAATACCTATAGACATGGTATCTATATGAGAGAATGCAGAATTCAAAAATACCTATTGAAATGATATCTATATGAGAGAATGCATAATTAAAAAATACCTATAGGCATGATATCTATCCTTTGCATACGTAGTTACCCGCCCTTTTTACTAGCCATCTGCAAGAGTTTATTACAAATTATTACAGCCCAGAATAAAGTAAAATACATCAAAAATGAAAGTACAACCAAGGAGATCTTGATTCAGACTTGATGTCTGAAATATGAGGTATACCAACTCCAGGAGATCATGATCCAAAGCCTTTCTCCCATTTGGATGTGTCAAAGTTCCTTAAGAGCCTTAAAGGGGACTCCAAGCAATGCTCACACCCAAATACATTATCAGATTAGGACAAGTACAGTGTGGAANGGGGGGGGGGGGGGGGGGGGGGGGGCAGAACTTAAAGACTAAGAGAATGTGAAAGTGCAGAACAGAATTCTAAAAGGGGAGAGGAAAGGGAAATAGCTACAAATAAGTACACATAAGGTGTTCAGGGGGAATAGGGAAATTAAAAAAGGCAAGAGCTGGCTATGGGCATACCCAATAATTGAGAATTCTAGCACACCCATAAGCCTGTTAGAACACACTATTAGAGGCTAGGATCCCAAGGGATTGTCACGACCCGGATTTCCCACCATCGGGAGTCGTGATGGCGCCTACTGTTGGAGCTAGGCAAGCCAAACATTTAAACAACTTCAGATTACAACACAACAATAATAAAATAACGAGCCTTTGATTAAATGCAGATGTCTTTTGTAACATAAATAACTGGAAACCAACAATGCGGAAGTTAAATGTTTCACTACCCAAGAACTGGAGTCACTATCTCACGAACCTCTAAAGAGTGCTAAAAACAAGTCCGAATAAAAAAAATACATAATATCTGTCTCGGTACAATGAAAACAAACCGAAATATAGAAAGGGACTTCAGCCTGCGAATGCCAGCTAGGCTATCTTGTAAGTCTCTGGACTGAAGTCAGCTCCCACTCAATGTGCTACTGCTGTAGTCCAAAAGCTGCTCCGGTGTCGTGATCTGTGCAAAGAGCATAGAAGTGTAGCATCAGCACAACCGACCCTATGTTCTGGTAAGTGCCTGGCGTAACCCCGGCGAAATAGTGACGAGGCTAGACAGGACTACCAAATCAACCTGTGCAGTTCAATATGTATACATATGCAATAACAGGAAATGATGCCGAAACTAAGCAGTAAAAAGGGGAAGGAAGCATGCTATGGGGAAGTACAATCCGGATATAAAAATCATCAACTTAAGTGAGGAACAAGGCACAAAAATAATTAACAAAACAGGGAAAAACAACAGTTGCACGGCATCAACCTTTGTGCTTTTACTCTCATCCTCACCCAAAGCAATCAAATAAAATACACGGCATCACCCTTCGTGCTTTACCTCACATAACTCTCCTTTCATGGCACAGAATGATCTTTCGTGCAATTGTAATCAAATCAGAGCACGGAATGTCACTTCGTGCATAAATAATCAAAACATGGCACGGAATGACCCTTCGTGCAAATATAATCAAAACATGGCACGGAATGACCCTTCGTGCATTATCACTCTTCCTCGCCCAAACAGCAATCACAACCAAACGGGCGAGGGAAAAAACAATAATAAGAAATGTTCCGGCAAGGGAGAACACAATGAAACAGCTAAATCCCGGCAAGGGAGCAATAACAACAACTTTCACATTCCGACAAGGGAGATAATCAATATACTCAAACCATCCCGGCAAGGGATTAATCATATCTCTTACCATTTCTTTCATTTCTTACTCAATAGTATTTTTATCGTTCGAGCCAACGCTCCAAAGAATTCAGAATTCACAATTTATCCTCATACTCTTCACATTAGGTAGAAATCATTAATTTAGCCTCGAAGAGTCCTAAAATATACCAAAATAAGCACAAACGAAGACCCACGGTCATGCTAGACACCAGTGTATAGATACTCGTCACCATGCCTATACACCGTACTCGATCATTTAGCAATTAGAAATTAATAACACTCTAATACTATTCCCTCAAGCCAAAGTTAGATCAAAAACTTATCTCGGTCCAAAGAACAACAATCAACTCTCCAATACCGCCTTTCCTCTACAATCCGACTCCGAAACAATGGTTTTTAGGCATAATTAATTAAATAATATCAATTAGGGCTCAACAACATAATCCCATATACTAGAGATGAGTTTTCTAGCATTCTTCCAAAAATACCAAAATTCGACACCGGGCCCACATGGTCCAAACACGAGGGTCGGACCAAAACCCAATCACCCATAACATCACGAGTTCAAATATGCAATTTGTTTAAAGATTCGACCCAAAATTGAGGTTGAATCACCCAAAATTCTCAAAACCCGAACTCTACCATAAACCCTCAATTTCTACTTTGATTTCATGATTGAGGTCTAAGAATTTGATAAATGATGATAGAAAATGAAGAAAACGAGTTAAGATTTACTAACCCAAAAAGTCATGGTGAAAAGGAGCTTCAATGGACGCCTAAGTGCTTGGAGAAGAAAGGTGTTCGTGTATTTTTTATGAAAAGTCCCGTATCTACTGTTCTGGAATTGAAAATATAACTGGGCAAAATTGCCCTTCGCGTTCACGGGAAAGGGACCGCGTTCGCGAAGGGTAACACAGATAGGTCATCGCGATCGCGGAAGAGGGTGTCGCGAAAGCGGAGAATAAAATGTTGAGGCCCAGGAACTTTGCCTATGCGAACGTGTGGAACTTCATGTGAACGCGATGGAGGAAGTCTGGCAAGCTACGCGAACGCGGTCAAGGGTCCGCGAATGCGAAGAAGAAAGAGGGTTAAGCCCTCAGGGTCAGATGACTCTACGCGAATGCGAGGCAAGGGATGCGAACGTGAAGAAGGGGAACACCAAAGCACTGCGAACGCGATGCAAAAATGCAGCAATATCTGCTACTTCCCTAAGTGTAAAAACACCCCGAACCACCTCCAATTCACTCCCGAGCCCTCGGGGCTCCTAACAAATCACATACACTAACTCAATAACATCCTACGAACTTACTCAAGCGATCAAATCGCCAAAACAACATCAAAATCAATGAATCCAGCCTCAAAATCATCATTTTCATTTAAAACTTCTTAAACTTCTAACTTTAGATAATTAGGTCTGAAACACGTCAAAACGATGTTCGATTTTGACAAAACTTCACAGAAAGCGCTTAACACATTTTTAAGACCTGTACCGGGCGTTGGAACCAAAATACGAGCCCGATACCATAGTCTTTTAATCAATTTTATTTCCATTTTCCTTAATAGTTTCAGTAAAACAATTTACTAGAAAAATTCTTTTACTCGGGTTCTAGACCTCGGATTTCGACTCCGGGCTCATGCCCGAGACCCACATTTTTCTACAGACCCTCTGGGATCATCAAATCACGGGTCTGGGTCCGTTTACCAAATATGTTGACCGAAGTCAACTTTAGTCATATTAATATCAAAGTTCTTCAAATTTTTCACAGATTTCACATATTTCAACATAAAAGCTTTCTGACTACGAGCCCGAACTACGCATGCAAGTCGAGGTAAGTAAAAGTGAGGTTTTCAAGGCCTCGGAAGCACGAAATGAATGAGGAAACAGGTGATGACCCTTTGGGTCGTCACATCCTCCACCACTAAAACAACCGTTCGTCCTCGAACGGAAAAAAGAAAGAAGTACCTGAGTCAGGAAATAGATGAGGATAACGGCTCCGCATATCGGACTCGGACTCCCAGGTTGATGCCTCAGGAGACTGCTCTCTCCATTGGACACGCACTGAAGGAAAACTCTTTGACCTCAAGCGTTGAACTTGCCTGTCTAGAATAGCTACCGGCTCCTCCTCGTAAGATAGATCCTTGTCCAACTGGACAGTGCTGAAATCTAACACGTGGGTAGGATCGCCGTGATACCTCCGAAGCATAGACACATAAAACACGGGATGCACGGCTGACAATCTAGGTGGCAAGGCAAGTCTATAAGCCACCTCTCCCACACGATCAAGAATCTCAAATGGGCCAATGAATCTAGGGCTAAGCTTGCCTTTCTTTCCAAATCTCATCACGCCCTTCATACGCGATACACGGAGCAATACTCGCTCACCCACCATGAAAGCTACATCTCGAACCTTGCGATCCACATAACTCTTTTGCCGCGACTGAGCCGAACGAAGCCTGTCTTGAATGATCTTGACCTTATCCAAGGCCTCCTGAACTAAATCTGTACCCAATAACCGAGCCTCTTCCGGCTCAAACCATCCGACTGGAGACCGACATTGCCTACCATACAACGCCTCATGTGGAGCCATCTGAATGCTGGACTGGTATCTGTTATTATAGGCAAACTCTGCTAAAGGAAAAAAATTGGTCCCACGAGCCTCCAAAATCAATGACACAGGCTCGGAGCATATCCTCCAATATCTGAATAGTCCTCTCAGACTGACCATCCGTCTGAGGATGGAATGCTGTGCTCAATTGAACCTGGGTGCTTAACTCCTGCCGAACTGCTCTCCAAAAGCGCGAGGTAAACTGCGTACCCCGGTCCGAAAGATAGATGCCGGAACCCCATAAAGGCAAACAATCTCCCGGATGTAGATCTCAGCTAACCTCTCCGATGTATAAGTGGCTGCAACAGGAATAAAATGCGCTGACTTAGTCAGCCTATCAACAATGACCCAAATAGCATCAAACTTCTTCCGAGTCATCGGAAGTCCAGTAACGAAATCCATGGTAATTCTCTCTACTTCCACTTGGGAAGCTCAATCCTCTAAAACAAACCACCAGGCCTCTGATGCATATACTTGACCTACTGACAATTCAAACACCTAGCCACATATGTAACAATATCTTTCTTCATCCTACGCCACCAATAATGCTGCCGCAAGTCCTGGTACATCTTCGCGGAGCCCGGGTGAATAGAATACCGTGAACTATGAGCCTCCGCTAAGATCAACCCTCGAATCCCATCGACATTGGGCACAAAAATTCACCCCTACAATCTCAAAACACCATCATGATCTAAAGTCACCTTCTTAGCACCTCCACGCTGCATCGTATCTCTCAGGACACACAAATAAGGATCATCAAACTGCCGATCATGGATACGCTCCAATAATGAAGAACGAGCGACCGTGCAAGCTAACACTCTACTGGGCTCAAAAATTTCCAACCTCACAAGCCGATTGGCCAAAGCCTGAATATCCAAAGCAAGCAGTCTTTGGCTGACCGGAACATAAGCAAGACTACCCATGCTGGCGGACTTCCTACTCAATGCATCGGCCACCACATTGGCTCTTCCCAGGTGGTACAAAATAGTAACATCATAATCTTTCAACAACTCCAACCACATCCTCTGCCTCAAATTCAACTCCTTTTGCTTGAACAAGTACTGAAGGCTCTTGTGATCCGTGTACACCTCACACGTCACATAATATAAGTAATGCCTCTAAATCTTCAAAGCATGAACACTGGCTGCCAACTCTAAATCATGGACCGGATAGTTCTTCTCGTGGATCCTCAATTGCCTTGAAGCATAAGCAATGACTCTGCCATCCTGCATCAACACTGCACCAAGCCCAATACGGGAAGCATCATAATAAACTGCATAAGGCCCTGAACCTGTGGGCAAAACTAGTATCGGTGCCGTAGTCAGAGATGTCTTGAGCTTTTGAAAGCTCTCTTCACACTCGTCTGACCATCTGAACTGGGCACCCTTCTGGGTCAACCTGGTCATCGGGGCTGCTATGGATGAAAATCCCTCTACGAACCGGCAGTAATAACCTGCTAACCCCAAGAAACTCCAAATCTAAGTCACTAAAGCTGGTCGAGGCCAATTCTTGACTGCCTTAATCTTATTCGGGTCTACCTGAATACCCTCTGCTGATACGACATGACCCATAAATGCAACTGAACTCAACCAGAACTTGCACTTCGAGAACATAGCATATAACCAACTATCCTTCAGAGTCTGAAGAACCACTTTGAGGTGTTGCTCGTGCTCCTCCTGACTGCGGGAGTACACCAGAATATCATCAATAAAGACTATCACGAACAAGTCTAGATAAGGCCTGAATACTCGGTTCATCAACTCCATAAATGTTGCTGGGGCATTGGTCAACCCAAATGACATGACCAAAAACTCATAATGCCCATACCGAGTGTGAAATGCTGTCTTAGGGACATCGGACGCCCTAATCCTCAGCTGGTGGTAGCCAGATCTCAAGTCTATCTTTGAAAACACATTCGCACCCTGTAGCTGGTCAAACAAATTATCAATCCTCGGCAGTGGATACTTTTTCTTTATCGTCACCTTGTTCAATTGCCGGTAATCAATGCACATCCTCATCGATCCATCCTTTTTCTTCACAAATAGCACCGGTGCGCCCCAAGGAGAAGCACTAAGGCCAGATAAAACTCTTCTCTAGCAAATCTTCCAACTGGTCCTTTAACTCCTTCAACTCTGGCGGGGCCATGCGATATGGCGGAATAGAAACGGGCTGCGTGCCTGGGGCCAGATCAATACAGAAATGAATATCCCTGTCGGGCGGCATACCCGACAGGTCTGAAGGGAAAACCTCGAGGAACTCCCGAACAATAGGAACAGAGTCAATAGAAGGAACCTCTGTGCTGGAATTGCGAACATATGCCAAATAAGCTAAACACCCCTTCTCGACCATGTGTCGAGCCTTAACATATGAAATAATACTGCGGGTGGCATGTCCTGGGGTCCCTCTCCACTCTAATCGGGACAAATATGGTAAAGCCAAGGTCACGGTCTTGGAGTGACAATCCAAGATAGTATGATACGGGGGCAACCAATCCATTTCCTATATAACATCAAAATCTACCATGTCTAAGAGCAATAAATCAACACGGGTCTCAAGACCCTCAAACACTACTACACAGGAATGATGAACTCGGTCGACCACTATAGAATCACCCACTGGTGTAGATACATAAACAGGGATACCCAAAGCGTCACTAGGCATAGCCAAGTAGGGTGCAAAATAAGACGACACATATGAATACCTAGACCCAGGGTCAAATAGCACTTAAGCATCCCTATCACAGACCAGAATAGTACCTGTAATAACAGCATCTGAAGACTCAGCCTCTGGCCTGGCTAGCAAAGCATAACACCGGGGCTGGGCCCCACCTCCCTGAACCATGTCTCTAGGATGATTGGCTACTGGCTGAACTCTACCTCTGCCAGTCCGAGCTCCACCTCTACGGTCCCTACCTCTATCTCTATGATCTCTACCCCCGCCTCTAGCTGGCTGGGCGAGCTGTGGATCACCTGCTGCCTGAATCATGGGGCGAGGACCCTACTACTGAGAGCTGCCCGAGGCTCAAGGGAAAAACCTGATAATGTGAACATGGTCACCACAACCATAACAAGACCTCTGTTGCTGCGACTACTGGCCGTGTCGACCTGAATGTCCTCCACTGAAGCTCTGTAGTGGGGGTGCACTGATATGCTGATGATCTGAATAACGCTGCTGAGAACCACCACCGCCTGGAGTACCGTGAGAAACCTAGAGCGCTGACTGAAAGGGCCTCGGTGAATGACCTCTGCCATAAGAATCCCTACCTCCAGACGAGGTACCACTGAACCTACCCGAATGACGAGGCCTCTTATCCGACATCTGACCACCTCCCCGTGAGAGGGCCATCTCGACTATACGGGCCGCATTGGCCGCCTTCTGAAAAGAAATATCACTACCAGCTCCCATGGCCATCTAGAGAAGGATCAGCTAAATCAATCTATCGATAAATCTCCAAACCCTCTCTCGCTCTGTGGGGAGTATC
Organism: Nicotiana glauca; assembly: GCA_026770625.1. Lineage (NCBI taxonomy): Eukaryota > Viridiplantae > Streptophyta > Magnoliopsida > Solanales > Solanaceae > Nicotiana > Nicotiana glauca. Next base: position 100,575 of record MU689245.1, on the reverse strand, counting down.
ACAATAGCATGGCGTGCGAAGTCAATGAACCGAGTCTCATACTGTGTAACTGTCATGGAGCCCTGCTGGAGGCACTCAAACTGCCTGCGAAGTGCCTCCCGCTGAGTGACTGGGAGAAACTTCTCCAAAAATAACTCCGCGAACTGATCCCACATCAATGCTGTAGACCCTGCTGGTCTAGATAGGCATTAATCCCTCCACCAAGTCTTGGCGGATCCTGCTAGCCGGAAGGCGGCAAAATCGACCCCATTGGGCTCCACTATAGCCATGGTCCTAAGGATCTCATGACAGCTGAATAAGAAATCCTGTGGATCCTCTGATGAGGCCCCGCTGAAAGTGGTGGTGAAGAGCTTGGAGAACCGATCAAGTCTCTACAAGGCATCCGAGGACATAGCTGTTCCATCGCCGGCCTGGGCTGCAATACCTGGCTGAGCTGCCACAGCTGGCTGAACTACTGGGATATGAGTCTAGGGAGCTACCTGCTTCGGAGTATGTGTAGCAGGAGTCTGAACTCCTCTTCCAGCCTGAGAAGTAGCTAGTGCTACTGGCAGCAAACCCGCTCTATTGACACTCTCCATAAAGCCTGCCAATCTGACTAGAGCATCCTAAAGATCTGGGGTGACCATGACCGCTCCTGGGACCTGGGCTGGGCCCACTGGAGCTGCTGGGGCTGGAACCTCCTCATCATAGTCAATATGAGGCTCCACCTCTGGGACTGCTGCCCGGGGCTGAGCTTTGCCCTTGCCTCGGGCTCTAGCACGGCCTCGGCCTCTGCCCCTTGCAGGAGCTGGTGCTGGTGGCTCGGGCTGCTGCGCGGTAGAAGAGGAAGCACGTGTTCTTGCCATCTACAAAAGAACAGAGTAGAAAGACAATCAGTATTTTAGAAACAGAATCGCACGACAAGAAAGAGCAAAAGTGAAACTTTTCCTAACTCCGTAGCCTCTGAGGGATAAATCCAGACGTCTCCGTACCGATCCCTCAGGCTGTACTAAGTTTGTCCGTGAATAGCGAGACCTATGCATCCTAGAGCTCTGATACCAACTTGTCACGACCCGGATTTCCCACCATCGGGAGTCGTGATGGCGCCTACTGTCGGAGCTAGGCAAGACAAACATCTAAACAACTTCGGATTACAACACAACAATAATAAAATAACGAGCCTTTGATTAAATGCAGAAGTCTTTTGTAACATAAATAACTGGAAAACAACAATGCGGAAGTTAAATATTTCACTACCCAAGAACTGGAGTCACTATCTCACGAACCTCTAAAGAGTACTACAAACAAGCTCGAATAAAAAAAATACATAATGTCTGTCTCGGTACAATGAAAACAAACAGAAATATAGAAAGGGACTTCGGCTTGCGAACGCCAGCTAGGCTACCTCGTAAGTCCCTGGACTGAAGTTAGCTCCCACTCAATGTGCCACTGCTGTGGTCCAAAAGCTGCTCCGGTGCCGTGATCTGTGCAAAGAGCACAGAAGTGTAGCATCAGCACAACCGACCCTATGTGCTGGTAAGTGCCTGGACAAACCCCGGCGAAGTAGTGACAAGGCTAGACAGGACTACCAAATCAACATGTGCAGTTCAATATATATACATATGCAATAATAGGAAAGGATGCCGAAACTAAGCAGTAAAAAGGGGAGGGAAGCATGCTATGGGAAAGTACAGTCCGGATATAAAAATCATCAACGTAAGTGAGGAATAGGGCACAAAAATAATTAACAAAACAGGGAAAAACAATAGTTTCACGACATCAACCTTCGTGCTTTTACTCTTATCCTCACCCAAAGCAATCAAATAAAATGCACGGCATCATCCTTCGTGCTTTACCTCACATAACTCTCATTTTGTGGCACTGAATGATCCTTCATGCAATTATAGTCAAATCAGAGCATGGAATGTCCCTTCGTGCATAAATAATCAAAACATGGCACGGAATGACCCTTCGTGCAAATATAATCAAAACATGGCACGGAATGACCCTTCGTGCATTATCACTCTTCCTCACCCAAACAGCAATCACAACCAAACGGGCGAGGGAATAAACAATAATAAGAAATGTTCCGTCAAGGGAGAACATAATTAAACAGCTAAATTCCGGCAAGGGAGCAATAACAACAACTTTCACATCCCGACAAGGAAGATAATTAATATACTCAAACCATCCCGGCAAGGGATTAATCATATCTCTTACCATTTCTTTCATTTCTTACCCAATAGTATTTTTATCATTCGAGCCAATGCTCCAAAGAATTCACAATTCACATTTTATCCTCATGCCCTTCACATTAGGTAAAAATCATTAATTTAGCCTCGAAGAGTCCCAAAATATACCAAAATAAGCACAAACAAAGACCCACAATCATGCTAGGCACTGGTGTATAGATACTCGTCACCATGCCTATACACCATACTCGATCATTTAGCAATTAGCAATTAATAACACTCTAATCCTATTCCCTCAAGCCAAAGTTAGATCAAACACTTACCTCGGTCCAAAGAATAGCAATCAACTCTCCAATACTGCCTTTCCTCTACAATCCGACTCCGAAACAATGGTATCTAGGCATAATTAATTCAATAACATCAATTAGGGCTCAACAACATAATCCTGTAGCCTAGAGATGAGTTTTCTAGCATTCTTCCAAAAATACCAAAATTCGACACCGGGCCCACATGGTCCAAACACGAGGGTCGGACCAAAACCCAATCACCCATAACCCCACGAGTTCAAATATGCAATTTGTTTTATGATTCGACCCCAAATTGAGGTTGAATCACCGAAAATTCTCAAAACCCTAACTCTACCCAAAACCCCCAATTTCTACTTTGATTGCATGATTTAGGTCTAGGAATTTGATAAATGATGATAGGAAATGAAAAAAATGAGTTAAGATTTACTTACCCAAAAAGTCTTGGTGAAAAGGAGCTTCAATGGATGCCTAAGTGCTTGGAGAAGAAAATAGTTCATGTATTTTTTGTCAAAAGTCCGGTATCTACTGTTCTGGAATTAAAATTATAACTGGGCAAAATTTCCCTTCGCGTTCGCGGGAAAGGGACTGCGTTCGCGAAGGGTAACACAGATAGGTCATCGCGATTGCGTAAGAGGGTGTCGCGAACGCGGAGAATAAAATGCTGAGGCCCAGGAACTTTGCCTATGCGAACGCATGGAACTTCATGTGAACGCGATGGAGGAAGTCAGGCAAGCTACGTGAATGTGGTCAAGGGTCCGCGAACGCGAAGAAGAAAGAGGGCTAAGCCCTCAGGGTCAGATGACTCTATGCAAACGCGAGGCAAGGGATGCGAACGCGAAGAAGGGGAACACCAAAGCACTGCGAACGCGAGCCTGGGGCCGCGTTCGCGAAGGAGAAAATGACTATGCAAAAATGCAGCAAAATCTGCTACTTCCCTCAGTGTAAAAACACCCCGAACCACCTCCAATTCACTCCCGAGCCCTCGGGGCTCCTAACCAATCACACACACTAACTCAATAACATCCTACGAACTTACTCGAGCGATCAAATCGCCAAAACAACATCAAAATCAATGAATCCAGCCTCAAAATCATCATTTTCATTTCAAACTTCTTAAACTTCTATCTTTAGATAATTAGGTCCGAAACACGTCAAACGACATCCGATTTCGACCAAACTTCACAGAAAGTGCTTAACACATATTTAAGACCTGTACCGGGCGTTGGAACCAAAATACGAGCCCGATACCAGAGTCTTTTAATCAATTTTTATTTCCATTTTCCTTAATAATTTTAGAAAAATAATTTAACAGAAAAGTTCTTTTACTCGGGTTCTAGATCTCGAATTTCGACTTCGGGCACATGCCCGAGTCCCATATTTTTCTACGGACCCTCGGGGGCCGTCAAATCATGGGTCCTGGTCCGTTTACCAAAAATGTAGACCGAAGTCAGCTTTAGTCATATTAATATCAAAGTTCTTCAAATTTTGCACAGATTTCACATATTTCAACATAAAAGCTTTCCCGCTATGCGCCCGGTTTGCAAACGCAAGTCGAGGCAAGTAAAAGTGAGGTTTTTAAGGCCTCGAAAGCACGAAACGAATGAGAAAACAGGTGATGACCCTTTGGGTCGTCACAGGGATCAAGTTTAATTCATGGACAATAATTTGCATATTGCCATGCCTTAAGCCATATCTCAAACACATAGGGGGTAGGGGTTTGGGATTCATAATAGAAATAGGTAGAAAGAAATCAGCATGCTAATTTGAATGTTGAACTATACAGAAACAGTAAGTAGACATGGATAAAAAAGAAGTAAATAAATACATTGTTGTGGTGCTTAACCTTAAATCAGGACATACCAGCTTCAAAGAAACAAATAGAGAAACACAATAGGTCTTGTAGACAGGCCACAGTGCAGACAAGAAGAGAGAATACTATTGTGTATAAGTGTAAGTTCAGAAAGACTATGAATGAGTGTTGTGAGTTAATGAAAGAGTCGTGCATTTATAGTGTGAAAATCAGGCAGAAATAAGGTAAGAAAATAGTTAAGGAACTGAATATCAAATAAGAATCAATCACACAAGCCTTCTTTTAATTAAGGAATTCAGATTCAAACGGTAAAAGTTATTTAAGGAAAGAAATCAAATTAGCATTTTGTGCACAGTAGGCAATTAGGGGTAAATACATAGAAGTTTATTTTAGGGGCAAAGCTTTAAAATACACGGTTGCATAAATAAGGTAAGAGAAATCAATTAGTAGCCAGTACATCAAGGATCAGAGATTTTGTAATCACTGGTCCATGAATGAACCAAGTTAGAAAAGTTAAGGAAAGTCAAATAACTTAAATCGAGTCATAGGAAAATCAGCAAACAAGAAAAGAAATCAATCAAACTTATACAGAAGGAAGTCTGAAACTAATCAAAATTTGAAAGTCATTTTAGAGGGGAAGTTCAGCGCATATAAAGAGCATACAGACATGTTAAGCTAAAAGATGATGTCATGTCAATGCGAAATTAGTAGATAATACACTATAGGAGCATAGTAGTCACAAAGGTTAGCAATATAGAAGAGAAGTAACATCTAGTAGCATACAAAAGATCCAGTGTAAAAAAACCTTAGAAACGTTTTAGTCGAAAATCAGAATTGCTTAAAGAGACAGAGGTTGAGACAAAGAATTTTGAGACTTAGTTGAGAAATAAGTTTAGAACCTCAAAATAGTTAGGGTTTCAGACAACTTTAAAGATGAAGAACAAATATATCACATAGCCAATGTTCTCAAACCTGGATGAACCCCTAAAATCGAGTGCTGAGATGAGAGGGCAAGTAATCAAGAAAGTAAAAGATACTAGTCAAAATAAGTTCAAAGGTCTCAGAAAGGAACTGGGACCTTCGACATGCTTTTCAATAACAGAAGCTCATGAGAAACTAAGTAACAAGTAATATGAGAAACAACAGTAGAAGAACTGGTAGAAGAAACAAATAAGAACGTGGTAGGAAAATCTTAACAAGAGCACAGTAGGAGCAACATAATAGAAGAACATGGTAGAAGAGATTTAACAAGAATACAGTAGGAGAAACATAGTAGAAAACACACAAGAGAAGAAGAAAATCAGGGAAACATACAAGAAAATCAGAGAAACAAAACTCAAAACCCTAGATCAGAAAATAAAGGTTTTGAAAGCATAACTTTTTTTGAAAAAATATCAGAAAATCGTTTAAAAGCTTAGGGAAATCATAGATCTGGAACAGATCTAAAGAGATAAGAAAAACCTCAAAGCTAGGGTTTTCAGAGGAGCCCAAACGGTGAGAAAGGCTTGGATCTAAACAGGAGGAGTTGAGGCTAGGCTCGAACATATACGGCTTGCCGGAGCAAGGCCGGAGATAGATATGGGACTTGAATCGACAGAGGTCTGGACCCAACACTTCGTGGTCGAGCAATGAAAATTCAGCAACCAAGCGTGAGGAGCCATAGGAGGATGGTGGGTAGGGAAACCACCATGGATTCAGGTCAGAAGGTGGCCGGAGAAGATGAAGGGAACTCATCGGAAAGGAGGGGAAGGGGGAAGGTCCTAGAGAGAACGATAGGTTAGAGAGATAGAGATGAGTGAGGCAAATGAGGGGTTTGGGGGGGTCGTTTGGCTTAATTAGGTAAGGATGAATCTGGGCCGTTGATCAAAATTGATCAACGACCAGGATTTAATCCGGGTTGGGTCGGTAGATTTAGGGTTTGGGCTTGGGTTTAATTGAGGTTGGGTATTGGGTTTAATCAGAAATGGGCTGGAATTTGGGGTCAGATTTAGGCTAAATTTGAAAGCCAAATTTGGCTATACGTTAAATAGCTCCTTTTCCCCATTTAGTTTATAAAAAAATAGTAAATAAATTTCTGAAAATTAATTGAAAGCACTAAAATGACTTATAATATATAATTAAAATTTTTAAAATACAGGACTTAATTTTAGGAATATAAACATAATTAAATCTTAAAATGACTAATATTGCAATTATATGCAATTTAGCTTAAAAATACTAAATAAATTTGTAAAAATATACGAAAATTACATTAGATATATCTTAGCATAAACATAAAATTTCAATAAATGAATTACCAAAATAATAATTTTGAAAATAATCATTGGGTTTTTATGGATGGAAAAGAAAAATAAATCAGTTTAAAAATCTTAAAAAATAATAAAATACTTGGACATACTTATGTATGCATATATATGCTATATTGTTTTAAAGATATTTTGCATAAAAGAATATACAGGAAAAAATTGGGTATAAACAGCGTGCAGATGTTGGATGCTGATGTTGCGGTGATCGACAGAGCTGGAATTGAAGACGTACATGCGTTCCGATTGTAGCTGCCTCTTGTTCATGGTAGCCTTAGATTCATAAAAATCTGTCTATGTACATTTCGAATAGATGATCTATTTATTTCATACTAGCTTTCTAAGTTTTAGTCTTAGAAGCTCATGATTTGTACTATCAGTCCTTGGGGAGCGTATAAGGTTTAGATATTTTCTTTTAATTAATTTTCTTATTAAATTTCATTGGATTTGGAAAGTTATTAATTGCCTTACCTAGCGGATTGAGTTAGGTACCGTCACGACTAGTTGGATTTTGGATTGTGACATTTAACAATAATATAATCGATATATAAAGAATAATTTTTCATATTTATAACACATTCAATTCAATAAATTGCTTAAATCCCTACTAAACGACCTCATGATTCTCACCACGTCATTTATGATAAACCTATCAAGTTTCAAGTTAGTCGGAGTTCGTCAAATTCATGACCACCAATCTATGACCAAACTCAAAGAATAAATGTTTTAGGCAACTTCATTATTAAAATAAATATGATCTTGATTTTTATTCTCCTTATAATTATACTATGAGCTCAAGGCATACATTATGTTCTTCCTATTTTTAGGATACATAATACCTCATTTTTTAATAATTTATCTTTTTATTAAACACACAAGAACCCAAGATATTATATTTTCTTCCTGTTGATTGTGTTATGTTACTAGTACCCAAAGATAATTATCTTTGGCTAGCTAAAATATCCACCACTAGTGTAGATTTATCAAAAATAATTTTCACATGGTACATTTAGCAGATTTTAGTGACTCAAATAAATTGAGTATTTTTGTGAATTCTACTTATTAATCACAATGCTCAATCAAATAATAAATATAATTAGACACGTGCACATTTTTTAAGAATTTGTCATGAGTTAAAATAAATAAACCACTTTAGTGGTAACCATTTATTACTCACAAGATTCTCAACTTACAAGTGAACATACATATAGCTCATAAAATTATTTCATGGTAGAATAAGGCCCAATGCTTACAATCCATACTAATAATATAAAACTCTCACAAAATATCATCATATTTCACTTAATTACAACCTCTAACCAGAGAACAAAATCGTTCACCGAATGTCCAAAACTAGTAATCACATAGTGTATGAAAACGACCTCAAATTGAGTTTTTTTTAATGCAAAAACATACCAAATGCACCAATAAATAGTTATCCGTGATATCAAATAGAGGATTTTACTTTCATACAAAATGATTGTATTATAACACAACATCAAGTACACTTTGTAAGACCTAGTCAATAAAATCCTACACCCCTATTAGGAAATTCAACATAACTTCATGTTTATATTCTAATAGCCAATATATAACCCTATTATATCACTAGTATTTAATCATGGATACCATGGGGATTCACCTCCACCACTATTGGATTAAAAATAAATTCAGTTTTTAAGAAATAATTTCCAGAAATAGAAAAATTTCCAAAACACCATCCAAACGACCTCAAAACAACATGAATCGCTATATAGTAGTGAGTTTTTTTATAACTAGATCGTTTTTGATAGACCCACAAAATTTTAGATCAATCAGAGTCTGTCAAGTTCATTGACCTCCGAAAATACCAATAATTCGATCAAAATTAGGTTTTGTATTTTTAGGGTTAACTAAAAAGAACTCTAGACCATCCCAATCAAATAAAAATAAAAAATTATTATCTCATGTTTAAAAGAATAATAAAAAAATTTGGGACAATTAATTCACAAAACAATAGTGCAATTGTTTTTAAGAAAACAACAAATACATATAATTAAAAAACGCACATAAACGTGATATTCTCGCTTCATGAAAAACCTAGTTTTCTAATTAGATGTAAGTGGAATCTGATACCAATTGATGGATTAGTGTATGCAGCAAAAAAAATCCAATATCTTCTCACATGTAAACTAAACTAGCACATATAGGGTTTCACGATTTGCCTCTTGAAGTTTTAAGAAATCTCTTCTATCACGTGAGCCTCTAGTTCCACAACAACCCAATGAAATCTCTACCATTAGCACGATCACGATTCCCAAACATTTCATGATCTTCTACTGTGCTATTCAAATAATATTCGAAAATAGCAATTTCGTGTATGCGAAACTTTTAGGAAAATATGGCTGAAAATTTCGGTCACCGTGTATTCACTCACTCTAGGTGAAAAATCTTATGTATTTATAGCATAAGTTAAGGTTCAAACTATTTTTCAAGACCCGTTGTGTAAGGCCCCATACAAGTATGCCTATGAGTTTGTTGGATTGCAGTACGAATTTTTGGACTTGCAGTGCATCGAGGAGTTGGCGAGAATTTTTTTGCAAAAGAAGGCCATTCTGTGGTCAGCTTCAGGACCACAGATCCGTCGCGGAGTGAAACATGAGAATCTTAATTCTGAAGGCTATTTTGCGGTCCAGTATGTGTCCGCATAACCATTTCATCGGATGCACATATGTCGCATAACCAACATGAGGATTTTCGGAAGAAGATTTTGTTGTGCATTATCCGGCCGTATAACTTGTTTACGGACCACACATTGGCTGCAGACTTAAACAGGTCAGCATGGACCGTAAACCTATTTTGCAATGTACTCTGTAATCGCAGAGTTGGTTTTTAAGGATCCGTTTTGTGTATTTTGTAATCTGAGCCATTGGTGTCATTTTGAAGGCAAAAATCTAACATTTTCGAGAGAAGTGAGAACTAGTTAGAGAGAGATAAGGTGAATCTCCATCACTCCAACACTCCACTCCTTGATCAAGCTTTGGGAATTCAAGGGAAGAATTTACAAGGTCTTCTTCCAAGAGGTGAGGTTTTACTCCCTAGATCTCAATTTTCAGAATTTGGCTGAATATAAGTAATGAGAAGTATGATTCTTGAGTGTGGGAGTTAGTTATTGTGCATGCATGTACCAATAAAGGCGGTGGGAAGGTTGTTGAACTAATATTGGTGATCTATCGATGTGGGGATTGGTTGTGGGATGAATAAATTCCACCATAGAAACCTTGTAGTCAATTTTCATACTTAATGTTTGATGAAATGCGTAAGTGAACTGAATACTATGAGCACCTTCCTAATAATGGTCCAATTTGATCATGTCTCTATAGGTTGAAGTTTCCAAGGGTAGTGGAACATTGTAGTAACTCTAGCGAAAGCTCGATCGAGGTATGCTGGCCAAACACCTTTTGTAGAATCAAATTCCATGAAATTCTTGCAAGTTTCAAGCGTGGTTGGCCCAATCTCTTATTTCTAGTGTTCCGAGCTATTTTCAATAAGTTGAGTTATCCAAAATGATCAAAAGTTATATGCTTAAAATGTGTTCCAATTGCTCCTATCATATTATGCTCTCCTTTGAGAAAATATTCAAGTATGATTAATGTATCAAAATGTTATGACTCAAATTCATGTTTTTATTGCAAACTTATTATGCTCTACTTTGGAAAGAAAACTCAATATGTTTAAGACTCTTGTTGTACACATATATTTAAAGTCCTGATTTCAAAATTCTATTTATGTTGATAACCTATGTTGATGATCCTTGAAGATGAAAAAATGAAAGTATGAGAAAGATCAGTAGGTCACCGAGGATGTGTCACGACTCAAAATCTAATCTTGGTCGTGATGGAGCCTATCGTGTTACAAGGCAAGCCTATTTTTAAAATTACTACTAATCTGATTATAAGAATTTAATAAAATATTTCTAATAATTTAATTCCTGATAAACTAAACCAACTCTAAATATAAATAATATAAAATACGAAAACGAGCCCCAAATATCGGGGTGTCACTAAGTCATGAGCATCTAAAACTATAAACTAAGATATATATATAAACTGTCTAACTGTCCAAAATAAGAACTGCCAAGAGGAGTAACAAGGTCCTGCGGACGCTGGCAGCTACCTTGCAGTCTCCAATTAAGGCCGGCCTGAATTCAACGATCGCCGCACTCTAACTCACCTGGATCTGCACATAAAGTGAAGGGTGTAGTATGAGTAAAACCACCTTAGTAGTAATAGAAATAACTAAGGAATTGAGCAATAGTGACGAGCTGAGCAAAATAATCAAATTATTTATTTTCACAATTTACAATAAATATAAATAAATAGGTAAATTCCATAAAACCAATAAATGCCACAAAGAAATTTAGCAGATAAATGCAGCAACAATGAAAGTAAATGCAACCTCACAACAATGTCCCTCCATCACTCAGTACTCGCACTCAGCACTCAATACTCAATACACTCAACACTTTGCGCTCACTAGGGGTGTGTACAAACTCCGAAGGGGCTCCCAAAGCCCAAGCGCTAAGCACGGACAACTCACGTGCCATCATATAAATACCTGGATCCGCACGGTTAACTCACGTTTTATGCGGACAACTCACGCGCTATGGTATCAATACATGTACCCGCACGGTCAACTCACGTGCTATGCGGACAACTCACTCGCTATGGTATAAATACCTAAACTCGCACGGTCAACTCACGTGCTATGCGGACAACTCACACGCTATGGTATTAATATCCTCACAACTAGGCCCTCGGTCTCATTCAATCATGTACCACATGGACAACTCACGTGCCATCATCAACAAATAAGGGAACACATCCCACATCAAGTATCACAACATATTAGGAAATAATAGAGACAGAGGTAAACATGTACAATAATTTCTATGACTGAGTATAAATAATGTGAGCATGAATAAAGCCTAAGCACGATCTCCAACATAAAGGCAAATAAGTTCAACAACAAGTAAACACATAACCACAAATAATAACCATTAGGCCCCAGAGCCTCATGGGACGGACCAAGCCTCAATCCGTCATGGTGAAAACCCTAATGCCCGTCACCTAGCGTGGTTATCACCACCACAAAATTACATGATATCAATGTCTCCTGGTTTATACCTTCAAAGGGAGAGTTAAAACTGTTACCTTAACAGCGTAAAATTTTACTTCGGGATGCCCTCGTCTCTGGACTTGGTCTCCAAAAGCTCCGAATCTAACATAATCTGATTAATACCATCACCATATGCTAAAGAATCTAATTGCACTATAAAAACTATAAAATATGTCAAAAATCCGAAATTGGCCAAAATCTGGCCCCCGGGCCCACATTTTGGAATCAATCAAGAATGGCAGAATCATAAACCTCGTTCTCTTCCGAGTCTAACCATATAAAATTTATCAAAATCGGACTCCGTTTGGTCCCTCAAATTCTCACTTAAAACTCTCCAAAACTCAAACCCTATCTCCCTCAATTTCACTTTGAAATCATCAATCAAATCCCAAAGGCGATGGTAGATTCATGAAATATAACAAAAATCGAGTAGAAAATACTTACCCCAGTCCATATGGTGAAAATTGCTTCCAAAATTGCCCAAATCCGAGCTCCCCAACTCAAAATATGACCAAAAGAATAAATACTAGTTTTATATATTTTTCTGCTAGTTATTCTGCATCGTTTCTCATGCCAAACGATTCCAACACTCATATCTTATGACTCCAGTGGATTCCTTGTAAAATTCTAATCAAGTTACGCTTTTGAATCACTCAATTTGACCATATAATGAATGAGATATGTAGGTTTTAATATTTGCCAATAGTGCAGATTTTTAAATACGCAGTCAGTGGCTATTTCCTAATTAAACTGAAAAAAATCTGGCAACCTAATTCTTAGTAAAATGACCATTAAATCCTCACACGATGTCTAAATTTGACGATTCTTTTTGCTACAGGTCCGTAATTACGATACAGATCTAATGCTTAAATCAAAAACGAAACCGAAGCTCATTTGTTCAGTATGATATCATTTATACTTGAAGAAACGACGTCAAAACAAAAGAAAAACAAGCACAACACAACCCAAACCTATCCGGAACTCACCCAAGCCCCTCGGGACCTCAACCAATAATTACAAAAAGTCATATATCAATAACTGAACTTAGTTAAAACTTCGAAACACGCAAAATACCAAATCAACCTCGGATTCAAGCCTAAGAACTTCTAAACTTCCAACTTTCGTCAATTCAAGCCTAATTCTACCACAAACCTCCAAATTATATTCTGGACACACTCCTAAGTCTAAAATCATCCAACGAAGCTAACTAAATAATAAAAATCCAAATCCGAATTTGTTTACTCATTAGTCAATTTTCGGTTGACTTTTCTAACTTAGCTTTCTAACTAAGAGACTAAGTGATCATTTCACTCCAAGAATACTCTGAAACCAAACCTACCAACTTGATACAACTCAACACAGCTGAACAACACTTAAAGAAACAAAAATTGCAAAAACGGGACTATAACTCTCAGAACGACTGATCGGGTCGTTACATCCTCCCCCTCTTAAACAAATGTTCATCCACGAACAAGTCTAAAATTATACCTGAAGTCTCAAATAGGTGAAACCTTCAGCAATACCTTCTCATTACATTCAAATCACATGAACTCATCTCGCGGTCAGATCATGCTCGTCACGTATCTATCCAGCTACCATTTCCACTAATAGGGACACTACCAAACATATGGGTCCACAAGCACGCTCTCACACAATCAATACCTCAGTGCTCAATCTACAGCCAGAACCCGGCCTCAAGTCCTCTAGATTGGCCCAACATCAACACAGAAATCACATCTCGCACCTCATCCGGGGAATTACAATCCGTCGATGCAAAACTGATACCAAGCGATCATGTGCGCATATGAATGCGTTGAAGGAATTCAAAGAGTTACACTTCAAGCTAAATTAATACCGCACGATAAGAATTCAAGAAGGTGAAGTTTCCCTAAAGGTTCTATAGCCTCTCAAAGATAAGTGCAGACGTCTCCGTACCGATCTGCAAGACTCTACTAAACCTGCTCATGACTCGTGAGACCTATGTAACCTATGCTCTGATACCAACTTATCACGACCCAAAATCTAACCTTGGTCGTGATGGCGCCTATCATGTTACAAGGTAGGCCTATTCCTAAAATTACTACTAATCTGATTATAAGAATTTAATAAAACATTTCCAATAATTTAATTCCTGATAAACTAAACCAACTCTAAATATAAATAATATAAAATACAAAAACGAGCCCCAAACATCGGGGTCCCGTGTCACTAAGTCATGAGCATCTAAAACTATAAACTAAGATATATAAACTGTCTAACTGTCCAAAAAAAGAAATGACAAGAGGAGTAACAAGGTCCTGCGGACGCTGGCAGCTACCTTGCGGTCTCCAATTAAGGTTGTCCTGAACTCAACGATCGCCGCACTCTAACTCACCTGGATCTGCACATAAAGTGAATGGTGTAGTATGAGTACAACCACCTCAGTAGTAATAGAAATAACTAAGGAACTGAGCAGTAGTGACGAGCTGAGCAAAACAATCCAATTATTGATTTTCACTATTTATAATAAACATAAATAAATAGGTAAATTCCATAAAACCAATAAATGCCACAAAGAAATTTAGCAGATAAATGCAGCAACAATGAAAGTAAATGCAACCTCACAACAATGTCACTCCATCACTCAGCACTCGCACTCAACACTCAACACTCTACGCTCACTGGGGGTGTGTACAGACTTCGGAGGGGCTCCCAAAGCCCAAGCGCTAAGCACAGACAACTCACGTGCCATCATATCAATACCTGGATCCGCACGGTCAACTTACGTGCTATGCAGACAACTCACGCGCTATGGTATCAATACCTGGACCCGCACGGTCAATTCACGTGCAACGTGGACAACTCATGCACTATGGTATTAATATCCTCACAACCAGGTCATCATATCAATACTTGGATCCGCATGGTCAACTCACGTGCTACGCGAACAACTCACGCGCTATGGTATAAATACCTGAACTCGCACAGTCGACTCACGTGCTATGCGGACAACTCACACGCTAGGGTATTAATATCCTCACAACTAGGCCCTCGGTCTCACTCAATCATGTACCGCACAGACAACTCATGTGCCATCATCAACAAATAATGGAACACATCCCACATCAAGTATCACATCATATTAGCAAATAATAGAGACAGAGGTAAACTTGTACAATAATTTCTATGATTGACTATAAATAATGTGAGCATGAATAAAGCCTAAGCATGATCCCAACATGAAGGCAAACAAGTTCAACAACAAGTAAACACATAACCACAGATAACAACCATTAGGCCCCACAACCTCACGGGACGGACCAAGCCTCAATCCCTCGCAGTGAACACCCACACGCCCATCAGCTAGCATGGTTATGACCACCAAACAATCACATGATATCAATTTCTCATGGTTTATACTCTCAAAGACAGAGTTAAAACTGTTACTTACCTCAACAGCGTAAAATTCTACTTCGGGATGCTCTCGTCTCTAGACTCGGTCTCCAAAAGCTCTGTATATAACCATAATCAGATTAATACCATCACCATATGCTGAAGAATCGAATTCCACTATAAAAACTATAAAATATGTCAAAAATCCAAAATTGGCCAAAATCCGGCCCCTGGGCCCACTTCTCGGAATCAGTAAAGAATGGCAAAATCATAACTCAAACCCTATCTCCCTCAATTTCACTTTGAAATCATTAATCAAATCCCAAAAGCGATGGTAGATTCATGAAATATAACAAAAATTGAGTAGAGAACAGTTACACCAGTCTATATGGTAAAAATTTCTTCCAAAATTCCCCAAATCCGAGCTCCCCAACTCAAAATATGACTGAAAGAACAAACCCTAGTTTTATATATTTTTCTGCCAGTTATTTTACCTTGTTTCTCAGGCCAAACGATTCCGAAACTCATATCTTATAACTCCAGTGGATTCCTTGTGAAATTCTAATCAAGTTAGACTTTTGAATCACTCAATTTGGCCTTATAATGAATGAGATATGTAGGTTTTAATATTTGCAAATAGTGCAGATTTTTAAATACGCAGCCAGTGACAATTTCGTAATTAAACTGAATAAATCTGGCAACCTAATTCTTAGTAAAATGACCATAAAATCCTCATACGATGTCCAAATTCGACGACTCTTTTTGCTACAGGTCCGTAATTACAATACGGATCTAATGCTTCAATCAAAAATGAAACCGGAGCTCATTTGTTCCATATTATATCATTTATACTCGAAGAAACCCCGTCGAAACATAAGAAAAACAAGCACAACACAACCCATACCTATCCGAAACTCACCCGAGGCCCTCGGAACCTCAACCAATAATTCCAAAAAGTCATATATCACTACCCGAACTTAGTCAAACCTTCGAAACACCCAAAACACCAAATCAACCTTGGATTCAAGCCTAAGAACTTCTAAACTTCCAAATTTCGTCAATTCAAGCCTAATTCTACCACAAACCTCCAAATTATATTCTAGACACACTCCTAAGTCTAAAATCATCCAACGAAGCTAACTAAATCATAAAAATCCAAATCCAAATTCATTTACTCATTAGTCAATTTTCGGTTGACGTTTCTAACTTAGCTTTCTAACTAAGAGACTAAGTGATCATTTCACTCCAAAACTACTCTGAAACTAGACCTACCAACTTGATACAACTCAACACAACTGAACAATACTTAATGAAGCAGAAATTGCAAAAACAGGACTATAACTCTCAGAACGACTGACCGGGTCGTTATAGGATGGGTGGGTTCAAATAACCTAAACCTGAAACTATATGTGCAAGTGTCAAATTAATTGAAGGATAAATTTTTATGTTAATATATTGACATTATTCCCCTTAACTGGGATGAGTTTATAGCTATCAAAGACCATGTAAACCCACACTGCATTATGGTGAGACAGTTTACCCGATCGGGCAGAGATCGGATGCCATGCCGTGTACATGGTGGTCTTGTATTTCTATGACAATTGTAATGATCCGATTGGTCAATTTGAGAGTATTAGCCCTGATCCCCTATTTTTTTGCTCTCTGTGTTCCATCTTTTGGTTATTTGACTTGCCGGGGTGCTTGGTATCAATTTCAGAAGAGTTTCAGAGTGAACTGAGACACATAGTCCATACGTTTAAAGTTTAAGTTGTAAGAGTTGACTGTAGTTTAACATGCGTGAAGAGGACTTCATAATGGAGTTTCATTGGTTCATATAGCTCTGTATGGTGATTTTGGTCTTACGAGCATGCCCGTATGTTGATTGGAGGTTCGTGGGTCATTTCAACATTAATTGGAGAAACTTAGAAAGTTGGAAGCTTTTTGGAAAGTTTGACCGGGAGTGGACTTTTTGATATCGGGGTCGGATTTTGATTTCAAAAATTGTATTAGGTCCGTAATGTCAAATGTGCCGAAAAGATGTATCAGTACCTGAGGCAGCATTATTGGTGGATGAGAATGAAGAAGGACATGGTGGAGTATGTAACTCGGTGCCTAAATTGTCAACAAGTGAAATTTGAGCACCAGCAACTAGGTGGATTGTTTCAGAAGCTAAAGATTCCGGACTGGAAATGGGAGAGGATCACCACTGATTTTTTTGCTGGGCTTCCACGGGCTTAGAGGAAGTTTGATGCACTTTGGGTGAATGTGGATAGGTTGACCAAGTCAGCTCATTTTATTCCAGTAGTGACTACTTATTCTTCTGAGCAGCTGGCTTGAGTTTTTATCCACGAGATTGTTAGGCTTCATGGACTGCCAGTATCTATCATATCTGATCGAGTATGCAGTTTATATCACGATTCTGGAGAGCCGTACAATATGAGTTAGGTACTCGGGTTGAGTTGAGCACAACATTTCACCCTTAGATGGATAGACATTCTGAACGCACTATTTAGATATTAGAGGATATGCTTCGTGCATGTGTGATGGAGTTTGGGGACTCTTGGAATCAGTTCTTGCCACTTGCATAGTTTGCCTACAATAACGGTTACCAATCGAGCATTCAGATGGACATGTGTGAGGCTTTGTATGGTAGACGGTGTCGGTCTCCAGTGGGTTGGTTCGAGACGGTCAAGGCTAGGCTATTTTATATAATCTTGGTTGAGGATGATTTGGAAAAGGTTAAGTTGATTCAGGATCGACTAAATATAGCCTAATACAAACATAAAAGTTATGCGGATCGGAAGGTTCACGATGTTTGATTCATGGTTGGGGAGCGAGTATTGCTCTGGGTTTTGCCCATAAAGGCTGTTATGATGTTTGGGAGGAAGGGCAAGTGATCCCTAGGTATATCAAGCCTTTTGAGATTCTTGAGAGGGTTGGAGAGGTGGCTTACATACTTGCACTACCACCTAGTCTAGCTGCAGTTCACCCAATATTCCATGTTTCTATGCTCCTAAAGTATCACGATGATCTGTCCCATGTGTTGAATTTCAGCTCAGTCCAGTTAGACACGGATTGTCACGCCCCTTTTTTCTCGCAAAATTGGGTTTCGATATTTATAGAACAAATCCTTTCCAAAAGGGTAGGGAATTGGATTTGAAAGAGTCGCAAGCTAACTGATTAAGGTGCATTAGGGCACCCAGAGCAATTAACTCATATAACAAGTCTACATCACCAGAGATCAAGTAAGGACTCAAAAATTACCTTGAGGGGAAGGTGTTAGGCACCACTCGAGGTCCACAACGGTAGGTCCTGACCGAACTTAAATTAAGCGAATTAGTCTTAAAAGGGAAGAAAATAATTTGGACACATGAAATATTTAATTTATTTTACACAGGAGTATGAGGGGTGGTCCTAAGTTTTTTAACCTATTGGATCATCCCATGCAATACTTCGTAACTCCCTCAAGTCGGGGTGCTACTCATAGCATTAGCGCACGGACTATCATCTCCTTGCTATCCAATTACTATCTTTAAGTTGTTACTTAAGCGCACTAGTTGATTTTAAACTGTACCCTATGCGTGCACTATCCGTCCCTTACCTATGGCCCTGGAGGTATTAAGACCTCTGTTTGGGATGGTTCTAGACCAACCTATGTTACTTAAAAATGTGAAATCTAGGCGACACACAAAAATGCAAATAGGACTTTCAGATAAAGAGCAAGTATAGTCTCATATTGACCTCCACACATAAGCAACAAAGCACACAATACAAACTAGCTTGGGAATAAATTAAGTATTTTTAGAATGCCATTTACAAATCTAGTTGTTGTTACAATTTTCACGGTAAATAGTTTGGCGCCCACCGTGGGGCTAAAAATAAAATTGATTAATCTCTTGTTAGTTTCGTCACTTAAACGCATAATATCTTTCACACTTTTTTTGCCCAAGATCTTTCGATTTCAGGTTAATGATCTGCTCGATAAGGGAAATCGAGGACGATAACCCCAAATATCGCAAAAAGAACGGTATGGACGTTCTAATGGCTGGCGCGACACCACCTTGATAGCACATCTTGATTGGTTTGAGCAGATGCAGATCTGCACGCCGCGCAGCGGGGTAACAAAGTCTCACACACCGATGGCGGCACGCAACGCTAACCAACAGGAAGCCCAAAAAATCCTAGCCTGGGTAAAACGAGAAGTTAACCTTCACATTATTTTTGAAATGTTGCAGGAATAACATTTGGGTATCTCTCAGCTACAGAGCCGCCGGAGACTCTCAGTGCGGCAGCACCCAAAATATCTCCTCAGTTCGAGCCAGTACCCGAGGTATCGGGCAACGACGACCCGAAAACCTATCTTGTAGCAGTGATGATACTAGAAGACCTTATCGTAAAGAACGAATCATGCTCGCGGAGAATCCTACAACAACCGTATCCCAAAGATACGATCCCGGAAGTCATTTTATGAAAGTTGAAAATGACAAAATCCCCCAGAGTGACAGGACCTCAAGTCCTCATGGGCGCATCACCACTTACGCACGTCCATCCAGGAACAGCGACCTCCAAAATGGAGAACTCGAGCCCGTCCCGATAAGGAGATTTGAAGAAACTCCATTGGAAGAAACCATGATGCAGCATCACTGTTCGGCGCATGATATCGAGGACCTACTCGTCGTACTAATGCGGTTCGTGGAAGTGCACGCCGACGCCATCAAAGCAATGCCAAAAGGGCCCAGTGCACTAAAGGCCAGGAAAAGAAGAAATAAAGTGTCACAGGAAGTCGCACCCGCTCCCCGACAGGACAAACGAGACCGGTCTCAGTCCCGAATAGTGAGGCGCCACGGGCCTTCTCCCAAAATCTAAACAAAGCATGGCTGGCAACTCCAGAGCAGTTCAAGCGAAGCCTGGTCGAATATCCGGTCGAGGCTTGGTCAGATGCTAGAAACCAACACCAGACACAAGTCAGGGCCGTGGACGACCCTCGAAAAACTTCCTTGGATTTGGCATATCCGGGCATATTCCCCGTAGAGAAGCTGACACTGAATGAATGGAGCCATCGCTCACACGGCACGAACAGAAGAGACGGTTCGAGGTACAACACGTCTCACAACAATAACGCAGTAGCCGAGGACAACACCTTCGAGGAACCTCCAATGGTACCAGATTCAACAAGATGCAACCGGTAAGGAAACCTCACCTGATAGAGCTCGACTTCAATGTCGTGGTTCCAAGCATAGTGGTCACCATAAGCAAAGCCAAGAACTCCAGGTGGCTCGGATCTATTCAAGCACAACCCCTCCAGGGAAACCATGGCCCTCCACGGGAATCACAAGACGTTCGGAGTTACAGACCCAAAAGAGCAGTGACTGTGCCATTCAGCAAAGGTCATCACAAAGTGTCGTCGAATGAGTAAACCTGGATCTAGCTCCACGGACGAAAGAAGATCAGAAAAAATATAGCTGGTAAGTCGCGGCACGTCGCCACAACTATTAAAAGATGGTGGCGCCCCGCGAAGATACGTAAAACGTAGAGTGCAAATGCTCATCACTAGAAGGGACGGTCCGAGAAAATGCTCCCAAAAGACACCCCCTCGCTCTAGGAAAAGGACGCCGAGATTCCACCTCAGCATCACATTAACGTATTGGTAATCCCTTCTTTCATTTGACTCATTTCAAATAAAAATTGCATTTATGAGTACAGGTGGATCGGCCAAAATTATACCAACGATGTCTGGCCGAAGACAATAAGACGATCCGGCCCAACGTCACTCTCGGGCCGGACCACTGATAGGTTCTGTTTGGCGATTGCCACAACGACCAAATCCCTCCCCCTACGGGGCCTGCCCGAGCTCAGGCTAATACGTGGAGCGACATAGGGCGCAGACGCTTTGTATAGGCAATGGCGAACACATCGCCTGAGACGCGACTCCGACCCTGCTGCTCCAAAGGTGTAAAACCCCGTGACAGACACAGGTCCAAAGCATCTAGCTACAAGCGACAAGAGGAGACCCCTCGCCTTATGACCATGACCGGCGTTGCCCTCAAATGAGATCAAAGGGTAAGGACAATCACATCCTCGGTCAGGCCTGGCCGGACAAGAAAGACGACTGCCACGGGGTTTACTCCCCAGAACGCAGCTTCCTTTTATCAATTCCTTTTCTTTCTTGTTGCTAATCTGTACGCAGATAGCCAGCTGAGGCATTCAGTAGCTCTGAATCCCGCTCGAGGATCCGCGGCCACCGCGGGGCCTATCGGGCACTCTTTTCTCGACCAGGTTTCTAACAGGAAGAAGGTTCCACCGACAAGATTATTAGCAGGACTTCACATCCCCAGGGAGGGGACCCGACAAAATCGTGATCCTCTCTCTCCTAAAATTTTCCGATATGGAATCATACAAGCACATCGGATAATCAGGGAAGTCACACCTATGTGGACCAGACTCACAAGAAACAGGACAACATGTATTTACAACTTATCTTCCCGTCAAGCAATAAAGAATACTTTTTAAGCATTCCACGCCTCGAAGAAGACTATTTTGGCTTATCCACAGGAAAAAAAACCTCTTTATCAAATGCGTCCCGAAACACTCGGAGACTTGAAACAATTCAGCATCCACCCTACCTCGGGATCAAAATTTTGGGCTCATGAATCCCTAGCAAATGGAACTCCGGGTTCACAAAAAGCTGTCTTTAAGCTTTAGCAGAACTCGGCGAATCGAAAAATTGTTGCCAATCACCATATGTAGGAAAATCCAAAATTGTAAGACCCTAGCGGGCAGCCTCGGCAACACCAGACCTATTCTCCATACACTGTAAGACCTTAACAGGCATGAAAAATCCTGCAGTTTAGGCTATACATCACATTTGTAAGAATCCCTAAAGGGCATACCCTCTGTGTAGACGCCTAAAACTACTTCTTGGGATCAAAAATAGCCTCGGCAAAACGCATATGACTCCGGTCAAAACGGCTGCTTCAGCCCAAAAGACGTGACTCGAGGACGCCCGACTATTGGTAAAAAATCCTCCGAATCTACATCGAAAAGAACCGGTTAAAAATAGGCTTCCCTCAACAGCTAAAAAAAAAGAGTCCCTACCACATCGGCTCCAAAATTGCAAAAACGTCGATCTACTCGACCTATGAGCTATGAACCTTCCGAGGTGCTCGAAACATCGCCGACTATGACTTGAAATCGAGGTTCTTTCAGAACTGACAACGGGTCAGGAAAAATAATCAATAAGACCTTCACGAGAGGAAACAAAGCCTACACGAAGCCTTTGGGCCTCACAAGGTCTCTACGACCAAGTAGCGTAAGTGCCATTGTCTCTAGCTAAGAAAGCCTCCGGGCCTCACATCATAAGGTCTCTACGACCATACAATGTAAGAGCTATTGTCGCTAGCTTAAAAATTGACAACTTGATGATTAAAGTGAGCTCGAGTAGTAACCTTATTCGGACATCAGATCCAAAATAGTTAACCTAAGCAAAGCCTCTGGGCCTCACATTGAAAGGTCTCCACGACCAAATAGCGTAAGCGCCATTGTCTCCGGCTAAGCAAGCCTCCGGGCCTCATACTAAAAGGTCTCAATCACCAAGCAATAGGAAGGCCACCACCACTAGACGAGAGCTCAAATGAGATTTAAGGGTCGATACAGCTCGAGTCGCAATGCGACTCGGAGACTGGACCCAAAAATCATAATATTCCCAAGAGCATGACATCGATGCCATTATCTCCTACCAGATCCTCCGGAAAGACCAAAAGGTCGATTATAGCTCGAATCACAATGCGACTCGTAGACTGCACTAAAAAAATCACCAAATGCCCAAGGGCGGGAAACAAAAACCACTATCGCCGATCGGAGCCTCCGAAAAGATTAAAAGGTCAATTACAGCTCGAGTTGCAACGCGACTCAAAGACTGGACCCAAAAAATTGCCAAACGCCCAAGGTTAGGAAACAAAAAACACTATCACTGATCGGAAAGATTAAACAGTCAATTACAGCTCGAGTCACAACGCGACTCGGAGACTGGACCTGGAAAATTGCCAAACACCAAGGGCATAAAGTGAGGGTCATTACCGCCAGCCTAAAAGGGCTCAAGGGTAAGTTAAGCCCAAGTCGGATCCTGACTCGGAGACTAAACCCGAGGGCAATTCGACCATAATATGACTAAAAGCATGGACCAAACAACGCTATCAACGGTCGAGATAAATCTCCAGGCCGCGCGCCCGCAAAATCGCTTCGGTCCTAGAGCACAAAGGGTCATCACCCTCTACCCATGCAGGCAAAAAGGAGCTGGAAGGCCAATCAAAGCTCGAGCCGTAACACGACTCGGGGACCAGTTCCACAAACCGATGTACGCGATCGAGAGCAATGACAGAAAAAAGTTACAAAAGGAATAATGCTTTAAAATTCTTCTTATATTACATACGAAAAAACATTCTCCACCTACAGGCATGGCCTGCGCACGCTAAAACCCAGGTTACAAAATGATAAAATCTATTTTTTGTGCCAAAGGGCTATAGCCCATCAAGATCTCCTGCTGTAAAGCCCACGAGGAGTGACCGAGTGTCGCCCTTGCTTGAGCCAATTCTTTCGAGAGAATAAAGCCTCTCGCTCCAACCTCCTTGAATACTTCTCTCCGGGATCAATAGCGAGTATATTCCTCGATCCTCTTCTCACGATCAAGGGCTTTCCTCAACTCAGATTGAGCGTCATCAGCCTCCTTTATGCAAAACCGCTATCTCGCAATCAGCCCTGGTTCGGCTTAACGCCGCTTCCGCTCGGGCATCAATTATCTCAGCCCTGACCTTCGAGAGGTCAGACTCAAGTCCCTTGATCATATCCGCCTGAACTTTGGCATTACCACGCGTCATGTTAAGTTGGACCTCGAAGGCAGGGATCCTAGCCGAGACACTCATCTCCTCCAAGGCTTAAGCCTGCACTTGGCCCCTTAGCTCCTTGCAAGCGGCTCTGACACGGTTCACATCACCTTTAAGGTACTCCAAGGCCTCTGCCTTTTTCTGCAACTGATATGTCAAGAAGAAATTGGCCTAAAAATTAGAAAGAAGCGAAGAACGCACTACAGGAAGTTACCTGCTCCATCAAATAGCTCTAATAG
Organism: Nicotiana glauca; assembly: GCA_026770625.1. Classification (NCBI taxonomy): domain Eukaryota; kingdom Viridiplantae; phylum Streptophyta; class Magnoliopsida; order Solanales; family Solanaceae; genus Nicotiana; species Nicotiana glauca. The sequence continues at coordinate 76,336 of MU689245.1, read as the reverse complement.
TTTGAGCTCCGATACGCCTCATATCGCCAATGCTGCAGATCAAGTTTCTTCTCCTTGCGAAGAAGCCTAAAGGATTCTCCCTCATCCAGAATCCTTTGGAACATGGCCTTTTGACGAAACAACTCGGATTTAAGACTATCACAGGCCTGTGCAGGAAGTATTCAATAAGAGGAGGAAGATGCAATATATGAGAGAATTATGCACAAACTCACCGTAAAGTGAAGATGGTATATTTCTTCCAAATCAGAACAGGCTCCTGTTAGTACTGCTCCTGCGACCCCAAAAGAACTGGCCTCGGGCATAACGCGCTCACTCAAGGCAGCCGTTTGCCGAGAAATATGCACCTTAGGGACAACCGACTCAGGCGATTCCCCGTTTTCAGAAATACGAGCCCGACCAGCACCACTAAAGGCTCCTTCTTATTATGGGCTCCGGTCCCTCTTATTACTGCCATCTCTCGGCCCGAAGGTCGATGATTCCATCTCCTCTCCGGAAAAGCGTTGCCTTGCCCAGAAGCATTGCCCAATATCTACGAATAGCGAATTCATCACAAATGAGATGTGAAAATGTCACCTCGGGTACATATCAGCAGGAGAAAAGCAACATACGCACGTACCTTGATGGTCTACTCCCCACCTGATATGAGACATAGCTCGCCACCTGCGTTCGTCACAAGACAAATGGGTCACCAACCTCCGAACCCAGCCAGGAAAATCATGAACTTGGCCCGGCATCCACGAAGTTGCTGAAAAAAGGGAAATAACATTGATTCCATGGTCGATTTTCGCCATGAATACAATCTGAAGGAGCAACAAAGCGCCTCACTTACGAGCGTGATTCCATCCTTCAATGAACGGCAGAAACTCCACAGGAATAATATCGATCATCCGGACTCAGACAAACCAACTGGCACACTCTTGGTCTTTGCCTTCCTCATTGTCACCGATGAAGGGCGTAGGCAAACGACCCCTCAAGGTTAACAATCCTCGATGGTGAAAAGGCTGATATAGCCTAATGAGATGATCGAGCGTGAATTCAAGTCTGACTTTCTCTGCAAAGAATCTCAGCATTAGCACCGTTTGCCAGAATGATGGATGAATCTGCGCCAGAGTAACCTGATACTTCAAGCAAAAATCAAGCACGACCTTATCAAGAGGGCCAAATGTAAATGGGTATAGATACACACTCAAGAACCCATCAACAGAGTCCGCGATGCCTTCATCTACGGCAAACACCCGCAGTATCACCCCCTTGCTCCACCCGCAGTATTGCCTCGCCATCTCCAGGTGTTCCTCTCTTATCAAGAACGCCATCTCGAGACCGAAATCCTTTGAATCTCCAGTGCCGGGAACAGCATTCTCTGCCCTTTGCCGTATCGGTTCCAAGGTAGTCGCCATAATTATGGCAGAACTAGCAAAATAAAGCAAAAAAACACCGACACTTTTTTTGCCCTTTAAAAGATAGGGAGCGCTATTCCGAAATAGAAGAGCAGCTACCCAAAAATAGTGAAGTCTCGCAAATAGGCCGGAGCCACCCCTCTTATATACAAGAGGCAACGGTGAGTCACCTGCTCGATGTAAGTTCTAGGAAGCCAATGGCCTCGATATGAATCGACGGGTCGATGCCCGACCGACGAAACTTCCTCCAACAGACAACTAAGCTCGATTGACCACGTGAACTATCTCCATGCTCGGGACAAGCATTTCACATTTGGATCCCCCGGTCCCCAAGAAGCAGGGTCACGATGAGCTCCAATGCACCAGTAGTAGATGTAAGGCATGCGCCCGGGCTCGCAATTCCCCTTCCGGAGGAGTAAACCCCGGGAGCTCTAATTTCCAAAGCTCCACGAGGGCCCAATGAAGCGCCCAAACGTAGGCAAACCCCTCAAATAGAAGCCAACCTTATACTCTCTGGAACAATTATCTATATCAAAATCAACAGAGCCCAACGGGGCATCCGAAGATGGCCTTCATCAGGGAAGCCTTCATGAATACCCCGAAATTCGATGAAAGATCTCCAAACAAACCAGCAGGCCCCGATAACTCAAGCTTATCTGGCCGGTCCTCCATCGATGCGAGGTACGACAAAACAAAAAGCAGTGAAGAGCCTTGCCAATCAGCTGGAGGCTAGAACGAGCTATCATGGCAAGCAACGATGGCCCGCACACAAAAGAAGGCATTCAAAAATCCCGAAGGGCGTAAAAACAAACAAGCGCCAAAAGGGAAGCAGAAGTCTATCTCATGCGGCCCCAAATGACCGTCTACATCCAGATCAATAAGGGCTCTGGGGTACCCAAAGACAACCTACATCCAGAGCAGTCCCCCTGGAGACCTCGGAATTCAATGCGTGATATCCGAATAACTCGAAAAATTCTTATAGCACCGATCTACCGGACAGACCTAGAGTTGTTCCAAAAGATGACAATGGGACCGAAAATAACCCATGTCGATTGGCGAGAAATCAAGGTAAACACTTGTATCCCAGCTAAATATCAACAATCAATAACACAAAACGATACATTCAAATGGCCTCGAAGGGCATGGATGCATATAGAAATAGAGCAAATTCGAAGGCATAGGTAAACAAAGTTCATTTCTCATTTATAAAGTTTTAGAATACAATAGCCCCTGAGGGATCATGGCGTTCGATTGCAAAGTCCCCAAGGAATCATTACATACAAAGTACGAAAGCTTACAAAGGGTTCCCCACACAAATACGATAAAGGGGAATACATGAAGAAAAGGCCTAAAACCTCCTCTACCCTCGGAGGAAGTATCTCCAGGATCGCCCCCGGAAGCCCTGTCTCAGTTGTGCACTTTGACGTCGCCAAGGAAGAGAAACCAGGGAGGAGGAAGGGATGATAAAACGCCACAGCTCTCTGAAGCTCGAGGATCCACTTTGGCCAAGGAAGCTTCGGAGAAACAGCAGTCCGAACAATCCTCGGTCCCGCTTGCTCAACTAATTCAAATACACTTCTTCGAGCATCAAGTCGTGCAATCTTCCGGCTCAGGGCGGAGTTCCACATCGAGTCGGAATAAGAAGGTGAGCAGCGGTGGATATTCTGAGCCCTCTTTTGAGCAGCGGTGCATAATCCGAACGGCCATCTATGCAAAGGCGAAACTAGCCCTCCATCTATTGCCATCTCAGGCCAACGGTAGCAGCAACGGCCGACATACCAATGACCGTGGAAATATCGGGACAACATGTTTATGTTCAATGAAGGGAGGCCTCGACAGAAGGCCTCGACACAGCCCAAAAGAACTCCTCCAGACAGCCTTGAGAAGCAAACCTTCCATCGTGGTCAAATGTAAAAGAAGATGATGAGAAGGAAGAAGCAAAGCATGCCAATGGAAATACTGAGATGGGGGAAGCAATGCTACAAAACGCCCTTATTTATATGGGAAAAATGACACGGTCATCGATGCTCTAGGAGATTGACCGGTGGACGCAATTACTGCTTCCTTGAGAAAAGGAATCGACAACAGTATTTTTGCCTCTAGAAGCAAAAATGATAATGCATCGAGCAGGGATACATGAGACACGCAATCTGTCACAGAATATTGCGCCACGATTTGAATCGCCAATATAGCGTCGCCAAAAGGAGCTCGAAGAGTCGAGCATCAGAATCATTTCCCATCACTTCATCATAGGAAATGCGAAGACTATCCGTACACGGCCAAATAAAATGACTTGATTTTTTGCTATAAAGACATTTTGGAAGCCTTCCCCGAGACCCCGGGTGTGGAAGGACGCGATCGAGTTCTCATCATTAGGGCTCGTTGAAGTCCTACTCAAAGGAAGCAAGGTCCAAGTCAAGATAAAAGAGGAAGTCTCCTAGGCACATGGTTATACCTAACAGGTCTGGTCTATCTGGAGCCTACCGTGAGGTCTTGCATCAAGCCGTCCCATCTTTGTACTTCTGCAATTAATACACATGTACTATATTGAGTCCCCTCGACTATATAAGGAGGACTCACCCTACCTTGTAAGGGACTGATGTTGCTCCACTTCTCTACAGTGCAATAATATCTCTGTCGCTCTTTTTTTTCAAAATTATCTATCTTTATCGACCTCGAGGTCGCCTTAGCACTTTATTGTTTATCCAATTGTTCTTCATTATTTGGCTCAAGATTGATAGTATAAAGCCTTATTTACTTGTATCTTTATCTGTTATCCCCTTCCCGACTACCCTCGACAAGCCCGAGATAGGCTCGAGGCTCGGCTCCGAGGTACCTACTGGCCAGCTTTTCGCCCGGGAAATGTCCCCTTACTATTTCGATTACTGCTTTGGCTAACTCCATCTTTACTGTCTTACTTCACATTTTAGCACTAATCACCCTTACAAACTAGCTCTAAAATAGATCTCGTATTTTTAGAACCCATTTACAAATCTAATTGTAGTTACCATTTTCATGGTAAACATAACTCCATTCAAGGACATATTTATAAAACTTAATTCCACAAGAGGATGTAAATAAGAGAATTTGTGATAGAGTGGAGTCACGAACAATATGTCTCCTTCAAGGAGTAGGTACACACAGGTTTTGTGACTCACCTCTTGTTAAGACCATGTTTATGAGGAATCTTCAATAAGGATGTAGACATACAATGAGTAAAATTTTTGTGTTGTTCATAATGATGTACTAGGGACTGACTTACTTGGGGGCTTTAGGTTGATAGGGCAATAACTTAATCGATGTCCCTCGACTCCACATCCCTAACACACGTTGGTAACATACTAATATACTACATTATCTTGTGGTGCAATGACATTAATAGGAACAAGGGTACTCCCCTTAGGAACAAGTTCTACCAATCCCTCCATGGCTCAATACATTCTCCTAACAAACGTGGGCAATCTCCCTCAGATTCAATGGTGGGGTCATTCCCTCCTTAATGATTCAAACTAGTGGATTATGGTATCGAGATTACTCATCTGGAGAATACTTCATAGCGAGAAAATTAGCTCCCTATCTTGAGTTCTACCGCACGATCTGGAATATCAAAGAAGGGTGAAATTCCTAAATGTATGAATAGCCTCCAACTTATAGATTTGGTCGACAACACACCGATAAGAAGGACTCTACTAGACACGGTTCCGAGACATCCTAGGACACTTTAAAACCTTAGGATTTGATACCAAGTTTGTCACGCCCCAAAAACCGATGAGCGCGACCGGTGCTCAACCGAGTAAACCCGACTGAGCAAGCCTATTAGGTTTCATTATACCCAAACTAATTCATTAATAAGAAGGAGACGGACTCCATTAATCATACTTTGTACATATAATATTTGTAGACATGTGATTTTTTACCCTCCCCGAGATTTTTTATATTTTAGCACGTAAATATTTAATTTAAGCCTAATATAGTTATTTCAACTCATTTTGACTCTTTTACTTTATTTTATTACCAAAATAAAAATTATAAAAAATATTTTAGTTTATGTATCTTTCATAAATTTTAAAAAAAATACAAAAATAGTACCTTATTTTTATATTTATATAATTTCGAAAACACAAAAATATTTTCATGTTTAGTTTAATTAATTAGGATTAACTTTGGCATTGTTTAGTATTTTCATCTTATTTTTTTAAAAAAAGTCATTGCATAGTCTAGGGACCCTTCTAGACTCTTCTTTGGAATAAAAAATAAATAAAAATACCCCGAGGATTTAATATAAAAAAATCTAGGGACTAATTGACAAAATACACAAAAGATAACCCTAGACCCTAAACCTACGTAAACCTACACCTAAAGAGCCAAAGGATAGACAAGGCTAACGCAGCTGAAGAGGAAAAGAAAAAGTCCGCCGCAATAACGCAACAAGACCCCACGCCCTCTGTCGCCGTCTTCTTCAGAGAAAGAAACGAACAAATACAAAAAATATACATAGCAGAAAACGGAAGATTCCAAAAACCAAAAGAGGCAGTGCCGTTTTTCCTATACACAACAAAAACTTCTTGAGTTGTTCTTAATTCTTCCAATATGAAAGCATAAGACAAAAAAAATTTGAAAAGAAAATACTTTGCTATCTCTTTCCTCTTATTCGCATCCTTTACTTTCGTTGGTTTAGTTCCTGAAAACAAAACAAAAGAAGATTTTCACAGCTGGTTTTAGTTTACGGCTTTCAGATCCGAAGAAAATTTAAAAAAAAAAGTTTGTTTAGTGTAGTCATCTCCAAGAAGAAATCAAAATGGAGTAGGTGTTTGGGTTTAACTTGAAATTTCCCGGTGGTTGGTCGAGGTCGCCGAAGTTCCGATTGAAGTTCCCGATCAGAGGTTTAGTTCATGTCCCAGCTTTGGAAGCCATTTTCTTCATTGTAGACTATTTTGATGCTCTAACCCATTGAAGCAGTGGTATACTAAAGGTCATGTATTAACCCTACTTTTCTTTTAATTTCTAGATCTTGTGTCTTGTATGTTTGTGTTGTTTGTTGGGTTTTCTCCTAATTTTGTTTACTGCTTAGGTGATAATGTTGTGATCATTTTCCTGACGCCATTTTCTTGTATCGTTCTTAATGGAATAGATAAGTCTCCTTAAATGGATGTATTAGCATGTTAGAAATGGATTTCCATTTAATAGATTTTTAAAGTTTTGTAGTAACTTGAGAAATTTGATATGCATAGTAGTTGTAGTGATGTTATGCGTGCGATTTGGGCAGTGTGTATAAAATTGTAGCACTTAGGTTCCTCCTGTTTCTGTTGGGTTGCTACTCATATCCAAACATGATTAAGTCTTCTAAAAATGAATATTCGTAGCTTGCTTTAGGCACGTTTAATATACTATCATGGTAGTGGACACGTTCGCGTGACATGACTACGATTTCTAAAAACCAATTCAGAGTATGCGTTTGCGCAACTTCGACCAACTTCTTCAATAATAATAAAGATCAATTAATTGTGGACACATTCGCGTGATATGATTTTCGACGCGCCAAACAAACAGGTACACGTACGCGTGACCCGTTTCAGGATAATTTTCTTAATTAAAAAGCGGTGAAAGGTAAATGCACATAGGTTCTAAAATCAGTAATTAGATAATTTAGTCAAGCCAATTATGATCAAAGCGACCGTGCTAGAACCACGGAACCCGGGAATGCTTAACACCTTCTCTCGGGTTAATAGAATTCCTTACCCAAATTTCTGGTTCGCGGACTGTAATATAGAGTCAATCTTTCCTCGATTCGGAATTTTAAACCGGTGAATTGGGACACCATAAATTATCCCAAGTGGCGACTCTGATTTCTTAATATAAATAATGCCGTTTCGATTGTCGTTTAATTGAAAAAACTCCCTTTTATTATACCCTTTCCGCGATGTAGGTAAAAAATGAGGTGTGATAGCTCTGGCGACTCTGCTGGGGACGAGAACCCAGAATTTTTTGTTCAGATCAAGAATTCGAGCTTGTTTTATGATTTTTACTTGGCTTATTTATTGTTGATATTATTATATTTTTGTGAACCTTTGTGCTAAAATGCTATCTGTTTACCGCTTTAATATTGTTGAATTGTACATAATTGACTTCTTACGCCACCCCTCTGAGTCTTCTGAAAATGGTGCATCCGTTCACGTAGCCCGCCTTTTCTGTAAAAATTACACCAAATATAGCGAGGATGGGCAAGCGACAAGGCCAGGCAGACTTTAGTGCTCTCGGTACGTCACCCCCTCCTCAGCCCCAGTTGTCCGCTCGGGTACCCCAAGTCTAGACAAAAAGCCCAGGTTTTTAAACCTAGAAAAATACAGCCTCATGCCGGATCTCTAGTAGAGACGTTTCTTGCATCATGTGTACTTGACTTAGGGAACTCAACACAGGGGTTGGGTCCGTCTAGGACATGTGTACCCCAAAATAAAAGATCATCCTGATGCATCCTGTGTGCTACATGTTGCATTCATTCAAGGGCAAAAGGGTCATTTGGCGGACCAATGATAGCTGAGGGAAAATAAAAAAATGAAAAAAAAAAAGAAGAAAAAATAATGGAAAAAAAAGGAAAAAAAAAAGAAGAAGGTGAAGTGTGAAGATAAAGTGAGTGGGGCCCAATTATGATTTCTGTCACATTTTTGTTAAGAAAAACAAAAAGAGCTTGAAAATTCAAAAAAAAGGATTTTTCACTTTTTCAACATTTTTCGAAAATAAGGAAATCAAAAAAAAAGGAAAAAAAAAATCCAAAAAGATGTTGCATATGTCATCATTTTCAAGGAAAAGACAAGAAAAAAAAAACATATTAGTTGTTTTCTTTTAAAATTCTCACCATACCCAATCGGCCCGAACTACGCAAACCTGATTCTCGTCTTTCGGGACGTGATACATAGGCAACCCACATAGGGTCCGGTCTTCCTAGTAAATCTTAGGTTCTTGGCTTTGCGGGATCTTAGCCAAGTTTTACATTTCTAGCCACCTTTTGGCTAAATGAGTTATTTTGAAAAAACTAATCGCAACCATGTCTTGCATATGTCTAATAGGGAATGTTATTGTCTCACATAATGTTGGTTTAAGTTTTCTCATACAGGTGTGGATTTACTTGTCGGAGTTTGAGCATGACAGATACCCCAGGGCCACTGCATTCAGAAGTTGCTTAAGAAGAATTTTTTTTATGCTGTTCTTTGCCTTTAGTTTTGTCAAGTTTCTATTATTGTACTTTTTATTTTGTATTTGAAAAGGTGTGGTGTAACTCAAAAATCCAAGAAATTGATATTTTGTGTTTCCATTAGAATTTTCTTTAGAAATACTACTCCTACAAATCAAGAGGAAAAAAAGAAAAGAAAGTTTGAGGTGGTTTTATTTTAGGAAATTAGTATCTAGAATTTTTCTTTAAAAAAAATTATTTTTATACTTTCTTTAGTATATTAGGACTAAAAATTCAAAAAGAAGAGAATTTTCTTTTAGAACCTCTTTTTTTTAGGTATTAATTCCAAAAGAAAAAAAAAATTCTTTTTGGGAAATTAGTGAAAAATAAAAAAATAAATTCTTTTTATTTTCATTAGAACTTTAGGATATTATAGAAAACATAATTTGTTTATCATTAGAATTTCTTCTTTAGGCAATAAAAATTGAAATCCAAAAATATTTTATTTTTTATTGCTTGTTTCGAAATCTGGCATCACGATATCAAATGAAAATCCAAAATATTTTTCTGTGGTTTATTCTTTAGATTTTCTTCTTAAAAAGAAAAAGAATCAAAAAATATATTTCTCTTCTAGAATTTTTCCTTAATAGAGTATTTGTTTCAAAAGAAAAAATACATGCCCATCAAGGTTGAGTTTAGAATAGGTCATAGAACATTAAGCCTAGAAAATAATTAAAAATTTTTTTGCTTCTTTTATTTCTTTTTTTCCATCAGAGTAGTCATTAAGATGAATAAGAAAGGAAAACGAAAAGAAGGAAAGAGAACGCGGGTTTGTGTACTTTGTTCCCGATCTTCCAGAACTACGTAAAGATCTGATTCATGCGGAGTCATGATACGTAGGCAACCTACATAGGGTTCGATCGAATCATTTTTTTATTATTAAAAGAAAAAAGAGCAAAAAAAGAAAAAGAAAGAAAATAGAAAAGGGAAAAAAGAGAGGTAGAACCATGGGATGTGAGAAATGAGAGGAAAGAAAAGAGTGATAATTAAAAGGGAAAGAGGAAGGAAAAATGAGCAATCAAGTGCTAGAAAAGCAAAGAAAAGAGAGGGTGAAATGGACAAAATGGGGATGGTGCCAACTGACCTTTGTACCCTTGAAGTCATTTTAGAACCGATAACGGTGGCTAGGTGCATTGCACATAAGGTGAGATTATCTTATGTTAAATGTCCTAACGCTAACGTGATGGATTTATTTTAAGTCCAGGCAAGTGGTTAGTTTGTGGCATTCGGGCAAGTCATCCATGTACGCTAGGTCAAACAGTAAGACAACCATGACTAGTAAGGGATCAGACATAGGTGCTGTCGAATCGAAATTTGAGTTGAAAGAAGATGCCCAAAGGTTGAAACGTCAGATATCAGAGATGTACTAGGCTTGGATTAGTGGGAACCCTCTAACCTCATTCCCCACCAACCATATTGAAAGTCTTGCTTCCGTCCCACTACCATAACAATCCCAGATTCCCAATGCCGTTGGACTCTCCTCCCAACATGCCCCAGGCTTTGCCCCTTGCCACAATTATCCTGGCACCTTGCCCCAGCCTTTTCATGCTCCACCCTCCAATACAAGCATGTCATTAACTACTCCTATTTTTGCAGCTCCTCCCTATGCCAACATTCTTCTATCTTCTAGTGGAACCTTGTTCAAAGTTCCTAATGACCAATACTATGGTACAAAACAAACATTCAAGACCTCGGATCCATACTGGTGCACTCCTCATTTCGGGCCTCCCAGTGTAATTGAAAAACCCGCTAAGGTTGTGGGGCAAGATAAAGTATCTAGAAAACGTGTGATGTTTGCAGAAGGGTTTTCGAATGGTATCGGGACAAGTCGGAAAAAGCTAAAGTTGGTGGTATTAGGGATGCCAAGCAAGCCTGTTGTAGTTGTGAAAGGGTCTTCCGTTACCCTGTTGCTATTAAATCAATGACTCAGTTGCCAGCGGCCGAGACAAAGGATGTCCCAGGGAACTGCAAACGAGCAATAATGACACACAAAGGAAAAGAAGTCGAGGAAGAACCTGATGATATTGGAGGATCAAATCATTTCGGAGGATGTCTTACCTCCAAAGAACTAAGGAAGGCGAAGCTCTTCAAGGGTAACCAAATGCCAGTAAGGAAATCAATGACCGAGGAGGATGTGGAGGAGTTCTTGAGAAAGATGAAGGTGCAAGACTATTCCATTGTTGAACAATTAAGGAAAACTCCAGCTAATATTTCTCTGTTCTCTTTATTGACACAATCGAATGAACATCGCGGGGCCATAATAAAGATTTTGAAAGAGGCACATGTTCTTGATAACATCACAGTAAATCAGTAAGAAATATTGCCGGCAGGATCTTCGAATCAAATAAAACCACTTTTGCGGATGGTGAGCTTCCTATAGAGGGTACGGAACACAATCGAGCTCTATGTATCACGGTGAAGTGTGGAGAATATTTTTTCACCGGGGTGTTGGTTGATAATTGATCCAGTGCAAATATTTGCCCTCTGTCCACTTTACAAAAGTTAAAGATCGACACCGAAAGAATCCACATGAGCAGTGTAGGTGTTCGAGGTTTTGATGAGAAAGTAAAAGGTTCTATTGGAGATATAATGCTTGAATTGGTAATAGGTCCAGTTGGTTTCAGTGTGGAATTTCAGGTGCTAGACATGGTTGTCTCGTATAATTTATTATTGGGTAGGCCTTGGATACATGCGGCTAAGGCAGTGCCATCATCGCTACATCAAATGGTGAAATTTGAATGGGACAAACAAGAGATACTTGTGCGTGGTGAAGATGATTTATTATTTCATGAAGATTCATCTATTCCATTTATTAAGGTTGGACATGATCAAGGAACTTTAGCTTATCAAACTTTCAAAACGATGTCTGTCGGAAAGATTCCTAAGGGAAAATGCATTCCAAGGCTGAGGCTATCACCTTCGATTTGCATGGTAGCTAATGAGATGTTGAAGTATGGTTTTGTTCCGGGTAAAGGTTTGGGCACATCTTTGCAAGGTATTGTGCAGCCAGTATTTCTACGTAAAAATATGGGTACATTTGGTCTGGGGTTCAAGCCTACAGGGGATGATGTGAAGAAGGCTACAAAGTTGAAAAAAAAAAGCATGGCCACTATTTAGGCCTATCCCACACCTTTTTAGGGGCAGTGAAGCATCCGGTGTCAGCAGTTCCAAAGCCTGTGGTTGTCTTTGATGAGGAGTTGATTTAAGAGGGTCCAAAGTTTATTTGATGAAGTGAACAAAGTGGAAATTGGGAGAGGTTCCGGTGACAAAGAGGTGCATTTTGTCAGGCCGAATGTGAAGATCAACAATTGGGAAGTTATTCATCTTCCTACTCGGAGGGAGTTTTGGTAGTGGGCTTTGGTTTTCTTTTACTTGTTTGGATTATTCCAGGGTTGTGATTCAGATTCTATGTTCCGTCCGTTTGGATGTGTTAAACCTTGTTATCTTTCAACTTCAGTGAAATGAAATTTCCCTTCTTCTTCATTCCTGATAGTTTCATTCTTGTTTTCTTTTCTTTCTTGTACAGTTCTTTCTATGCTGGTCTCAATGACATGACATGCATGAGTAATCTTCGGCCCAGTCTTAAAAGTCGGTCTAATTCTAAAATAATAATACAAGAAATTGAGTGTGATGGTGAATTGAAATATGATGATGATGAGTGGGTCAAAACCCGCCTAGAGCAATTGAGTTTGATCGATGAGAAAAGATTGGCAGCAGTGTGTCATGGTCAGTTATATCAACAGAGAATGGCAAGAGCATATAATAAGAAGGTATGTCCATGAAAGTTCGAAGTGGGCCAGCAAGTGTTGAGGTGTATTCTTCCGCACCAAGCTGAGGCCAAAGGCAAGTTCGTCCCAAATTGGCAGGGGTCGTTCATCGTGACAAGAGTGTTGTCCAATGGCGCTTTGTATCTAACATACATAGAAGTCAAATATGTTGAAATGGCCATCAATTCCGATGCGGTCAAGATATATTATGTATGATTTTCTTTATTTTAATTGTATTTGTTTGTACTTGGCATGTTTTGGAGATTGGAATGACGAAGGCATTTTGTTCTGCTATCTAATCACTTTATCCCTCGCTACCCCTTTGAGCCTTATTTATTTTCTTTTATACCCCTCTTTCGGAATCAGTAGCAAAGTTCAGAAACGCAAGCGTAAAGGATAAGTAAAGGAAAAGAGAGAGAAGAAAAATGAAAATGAAAAAGCAAAAGAAAAGAAAAAGAGTAGAAAAAGAAGAAAAAAGAAGAAAAAGAAATAAAAAGAAAAAAGAGAAAAGACAAAAAGAAGAAAGAAAAGAAAAGAAGAGAAAATGGAAGAAAAAGAAAAGAAAAATAGCAACAATAAAAGTAGTCTCATGAACTACGTTCGACCTGATTCCTTTTAAGGATACGTAGGCTGCCTCATGGTTTGGTCCCATCAAAATAAAAATCCAAAAGTCCCCAAGCAAGAAACTGGGGCAGAAGTTGTGTTTGTTGTAAAAGATCAGATTCCAAAAGTTGAAATTTTAAACCCATTTGAATTGTTTTGAGCCTTTAATACCCTTTCTTTATAACCTTATCCAAAAGCCCACATTACGGTCCAAAGAAAAACCTTCTGATCAGTCTTCAAGAAATGCCAAGTCGAGCAAGAAGAGGTGGTTCATATCAGGGGCAACAATCCGGTCCAAACAAGGAAAATAAAAAATGAGATAGTCTTATTGGTGAAAACCCTTACGGGCACCATAAGGCGACGAGAGCTGAGAGAAATGAAAATGAGAGTCTTATTGGTGAAAACCCTCACGGGCACCTTAAGGCGAAAATGAGTTAAGAGAAACCAGAAATGAGAATGTCTTATTGTTGAAAACCCTCACGGGCACCTTAAGGAAAAAGTGAATTGAGAAGTGAACAAATGAGAGAGGTCTTTGGGTGAAAACCATTCAGGACACCGCAGGATGAACAAGGTTAGGTTTTGTTTGAATAAATCAGGTTATTGAATTCCGGGGCAACAAAGTATGGCAAATGAAAGTTGATTGGTTGGACATATTGGGCCGATTAGTCCGAAATGCATGTCATGATCAATGGTACCAGCTGTTCCACTCAGATAAGTCTCTTTTCCCTTTCTTTCCTTTTAGTAAGTCATCCGGTTATGGATTTTCTTTACCGTTAACTCTCAAGGTCATTGCATTTCATTTATTTTGGGGTTTGTTTCTCTAAGATGTTTCAATGTCAGTTTTTTCAAAGAAAATAAGAAAGGATTTCAAAGCTCACTACCAGCTACCAAAAAGCACAGTGTGGCCGAAATATACCAAAGATAGCATGATGTAAAGTGGGATACAAGGAGTCATCAGAAGTTTTATCGGTGGAATGACTGGGTAATTTCATGGGAGATGCAAAGGTTCAGATAAAAGGGTCAAGTATGTAAAACAACAGTATGGGATAGAACACTCGGGTCGTCAAAAGTCATGGAGTCTGAAAGTCAGTCAGAAAGTCAAGTGGTTCAAGGCCCGTTCGGGGAAGCAGTTCAAAGCAACGCACAACAGTGGAGACATCTTTATAAATAATGCCATCAAATAAAAACCATTTTTAACTAACAAGATTTTTCTTTGATTGAAACAGGGGCAGAAAATTTCGTTTGTTTCGGAGAAATTCTCTGTAAGGTATGGCAGCACCAAACAGGTTTGACCATAAACTCTCAGTACCTTCTTGAAAAATAAGGCTTAGATGAATTTAAAAACAAATCAAGAAAGAATGTAAGTTGATTGCAAAGTTTGCATGTTTAAGACATGATTCAATTAGGAGCTCTCATGATGTAGCGAAAATTCTGTTGTAAGGTAGTATGATTCAGTCGTAAAAGTTTCAGTCTTTAGGATAAGCCTTGATTTGATTTTCAGGACCTTCCTGGATAATAGGATTAGTTTAAGACCCTTTGAGAGAACAAATGTAGTGGGAGTAATGCCTTTAAAAGATATAACTTAGGTTTGTAATTGTTGTTCAATTAGGAGTTGTCAGGACCTCCCTGGATAATAGGACTTAGCTCTCAAATTCCAAATATTAGTTGGTAGAATGATTCAGTTTAACACTCACCTATGTACCCACCCACCAAACTAGGGCAGAAAATTTTCTTTGTTTTATATGTTTTGTTGAAGTTAGGAGCCCACCTCGAGCACATGGAATACAGTTTAAGTCAGCAGTCAGGAGCCCACCTGGAGAATAGGGAATACATTTCAAGTCAGCAGTTAGGAGCCCACCTGGAGAACAGGGAATACATTTCAAGTCACCAGTCAGGAGCCCACCTGGAGAACAGGGAATACATTTTATGTCAGCAGTTAGGAGCACACCTGCAGAACAGGGAATACATTTCAATTTCGCAGTTAGGAGCCCCCCTGGAGAGCAGGGAATACATTCAAATCAGCTGCCAGGAGCCCACCTGGAGAACAGGGAATACATTTCAAGTTAGCAGCCAGGAGCCCACTTGGAGAACATGGAATACATTTCAAGTCAGCAGTCAGGAGCCCGCCTGGAGAGCAGGGAATACATTCAAGTTGAAGTCAGGAGCCCACCTGGAGAACATGGGAATACATTTCAAGCCAACAGTCAGGAGCCCACCTGGAGAGTAGGGAATACATTTCAAGTCAGCAGTTAGTAGCCTGCTTGGAGAGCAGGGAATACATTTCAAGTCAGCAGTCAGGAGCCCGCCTGGAGAGTAGGGAATACATTTCAAGTCAGTAGTCGGGAGTCCGCTTGGAGAGCAGGGAATACATTTCAAGTCAGCAGTCAGGAGCCCGCCTGGAGAAAAGGGAATACAATCAAGTCAGCAGTCAGGAGCCCGCCTGTAGAGCAGGGAATACATTTCAAGTCAGCAGTCAGGAGCCCACCTGGAGAGCAGGGAATACATTTCAAGTCAGCAGTCAGGAGCCCGCCCAGAGAGCAGGGAATACATTCAAGTCAGCTGTCAGGAGCCCGCCTTCAGAGCAGGGAATACATTTCAAGTCAGCAGTCAGGAGCCCGCCTAGAGAACAAGGGAGTACAATTCAAGCTTCAGCTTTCAAGTTCTTATTGATATTTGGTAATGTGGTTCGTTTTACACTTATATATATGCCCAGATACCCAAACTGGGGCAGAAAATTATCTTTGTTTTTGTCTATTTTGTTGAAGTCAGGAGCCCGCCTGGAGAGCAGGGAATACATTTCAAGTTTAACAGTCAGTAGCCCACCTGGAGAGCAGGGTATACAATTCAAATTTAGCAGTCAGGAGCCCGCCTGGAGAGCATGGGAATACATTCAAGTTCAGCAATCAGGAGCCCGCCTGGAGAGCATGGGAATACATTCAAGTTCAGCAATCAGGAGCCCGCCTAGAGAGCATGGGAATACATTTCAAGTTCAGCAGTCAGGCGTCCACCCGGAGAAAGGGAAAACATCTCAGATTACAATTCGAGGCAGCAACAAAAAAGGCTTGCGAAAAGAATACGAGTCAACAGTCCGAGATGATCAACGAAAATTAGTCACAACCCAAAATAATAAAAGAAGAGGAGAAACAAAAAGAAAGAAAAAGTGAATCTAAATGCAGAAGTAGAGAAAGATGTGAACTACTTAAGACATGATTGGAGTCACAAGCATGGTGTGGTGTCCGGGTTTGGTCCGAAGAGCTGAGGAAGAATGAATTAGCACTTTCAACTAGCAAGCGTCAAGGTTCAAATCCAAAGTCTGCATGAAGAACCATTCAAGACTCAAAATCAAGCTTCAGAAGACTTATATATAGGAATCTTGTAACTCGTAGTTGATAGGCTTAGCTAGTACTTTTCATGTTTTGATTTTTGATGTAATAACTGGACCGCGGACCAGAACCTCTGCGGAACGGCACCTCGACTGGCTCTCCACCTCGGCATACTCCATCACCTCACTCACCTCTGAACTACACGTGGCCTGATTCCTTTATAGCCAAGGATATGTAGGCAGCTCAGATACCAGGGCTTGGTCACATTCCCCTTTTCTCTTAGTTTTAATCTCTTTAAATAAGGGTCGGGTCAAAATACATGTCTAGTCGTTCTTTGTCCGAAAACGCTTCGCGTTTCCAGTCAAAGAGGGGCAGTTGTAGACATGTGGTTTTTTACCCTCCCCAAGATTTTTTATATTTTAGCATGCAAATATTTAATTTAGGCTTAATATAGTTATTTCAACTCATTTTGGCTCTTTTACTTTATTTTATTACCAAAATAAAAATTATAAAAAATATTTTAGTTTATGTATTTTTCTTAAATTTTTTAAAAAATACACAAAATAGTACCTTATTTTTATATTTATATAATTTCGAAAATACAAAAATAGTTTCATGTTTAGTTTAATTAATTAGGATTAACTTTGGCATTGTGTAGTATTTCTATCTTATTTTTTTTTAAAGGTCATTGTGTAGTCTAGGGACCCTACTAGACTCTTCTATGGGATAAAAAATAAATAAAAAGACCCTAAAAACTTAACACCAAAAGACATAGGGACTAATTGACAAAATATACAAAATATAACCCTAGACCCTACCACCTACGTAAACCTACACCTAAAGAGCCAAAGGATAGACAAGACTAACGCAGCTGAATAGGAAAAGAAAAAATCTGCCGCAATAACACAATAAGACCCCACGCCCTCTGTCGTCGTCTTCTTCAGAGAAAGAAACGAACAAATACAAAAAATATACATAGCAGAAAATGGAAGATTCCAAAAACCAAAAGAGCTGCCGTTTTTCCTATACACAACAAAAACTTCTTGAGTTGTTCTTAATTCTTCCAATATGAAAGCATAAGACAAAAAAAGTTTTAAAAGAAAATACTTTGGTATCACTTTCCTCTTATTCTCATCCTCTACTTTCGTTGGTTTAGTTCCCGAAAACAAAACCAAAGAAGATTTTCACAGCTGGTTTTAGTTTACGGCTTTCAGATCCGAAGAAAATTTCAAAAAAAGAAGTTTGTTTAGTGTATTCATCTATAAGAAGAAATCAAAATGGAGTAGGTGTTTAGGTTTAACTTGAAATTTCCCGGTGCTTGGTCGAGGTCGCCGAAGTTCCGATCGAAGTTCCCTGTCAGAGGTTTAGTTCACGTCCCAGCTTTGGAAGCCATTTTCTTCATTGTAGACTATTTTGATGTCTAACCCATTGAAGCAGTGGTATACTAAAGGTCATGTATTAACCCTACTTTTCTTTTAATTTCTAGATCTTGTGTCTTGGATGTTTGAGTTGTTTGTTGGGTTTTCTCTTAATTTTGTTTACTTCTTGCGTGATAATGTTTTGATCATTTTCGTGATGGCATTTTCTTGTATCGTTCTTAATGGAGTAGATAACTCTTGTTAAATGGATGTATTAGCATGTTAGAAATGGATTTCCATTTAATAGATTTTTAAAGTTTTGTAGCAACTTGAGAAATTTGATAATATGCATAGTTTTATGTAGTGATGTTATGCATGCGATTTGGGCAGTGTGTATAAAATTGTAGCACTTAGGTTCCTCTTGTTTTCTATTGGGTTGCTGCTCATATCCAAACATGATTACGGTTTCTAAAAATAAATATTCGTAGCTGGCTTTAGGCACGTTTAATATTCTATCGTGGTAGTGGACAAATTCGCATGACATGACTACGATTTATAAAAACCAATTCGGAGTATGCGTTCACGCAACTTCGACTAACTTCCTCAATAATAATAAAGTATTATTAATTGTGTACACGTTCGCGTGACATGATTTTCGACGCGCCAAACAAACAGGTACACGTACGCGTGGAGGATAAGGTAAGTTACTTGTCTAACTTTGTGTGGAGGATATCCTCTTAGGATTTGGTACTGTTGTAAAAATTTGTCATATGTGAGTGTCATGTACATGACATGACGAGTGCGACATGGGCTAAATTTTGAAATTCTAGCTTTTGCTAAGTAGTTTCCTTTTTATGTCTTAATTGAGTATTCTAGCACGTGTAGTAATCATGTTTAGCCTAATTTCACATGTCTATGTGTCTCATCTCTTAATTGTAATTTTTACAACATGCTTAGTTGAATTACTTGCTTCCTTGATTCTGTATTCGTTCTTAAACGGTAGGATTCCTAGCTTGTAGTATCATTGTTTCATATGTGTTGACTTCCGTGATTCTTGTTGAGATGATGATTTGGTTGTGGAACAAGTTTTCTTTTGTGCGGAGTGTTATAGGCACGAGGTTTCTTCCATGCGGAGTGTTATTGGCATGGGGTTTCTTCCGTGCACAGTGTTATTGGCATGAGGTTTCTTCCACGCAGAGTGTTATTTGGCATGAGGTTTCTTCCGTGTAGGTTGTTATTATGGCACGAGGTTTCTGTCATATGGAGTGTTATTTGGAACAAGGTTTCTTTCGTGCGGGTTGTTATTATGACATGAGGTTTCTGCCATACAGAATGTTATTGTGGCATGAGGATTCTCTCATGCATATTGTTATTATGGCACGAGATTTTTGCCGCGCGGTTACTGTTTTCCTGTATTTTTTGTATGGTTTGTTATTGTTGTTGTTGTTCCTTAACTTGTAAGATGTTCGTTGATGAGCAGTGATTTTACCACTCATTCTAGTCTCTTTTTTTTTAGATTTTGCATCCTTTAATTATAATATGAGGTCGTTTATTGTGTGTATTGTCAGATTTGCAGGTAAATTATGTCATGAAGTGATTTGAATTTAATTGAAGCAAAATTTAGCAAACAAAAAGAGTGAAAACAATGCAAAACTCTTTAATGATTCAGTATCTACGGAATACTGGTCTTTTTATCGACCTCACATCTGCGAGGAAAAATGCGCATCTGCTGAGTTATGCAATTTTTACTAGGACCGTATCTGCGGTTAAAGACTCCCTTCTGTGGAGATATGTTCGCTTTTGTGGAGTTGCCTGATCTTATCATGGGCCGCTTCTGCGTGAGACTATCCGCATCTGTGGAGCTGCACCTACGAGGATACGTCCGCAGGTGCGGTCAACGGGCTTCAGACCTAGGGAGACTTGGAAATACACTTCTCCTAAATTCCATACCCACAAATACATGACCTAGCATATTGGAAACAGATCTTTGGGCAGTCTTTGACTTATTTTGAGAGAAGAACACAAGTTTTGGAGTTAGGGTTCTTGAACATACACTTTGGTCTTGATAATTTGAAGCTTTTGGTTGAGATTTCTTACCCATTTATGTTCATTTCTTCATTTCCTTGCTTTATTGTATATCTAAGTGTGTAGTATTTATTTAAATACTTGAATCTTGTTTATAGAAATATTCATGTTTAAAGTGTGGATTAAATAACTTGTCGTGCTTATGCATTGAACGATTTTCATTTATAATGAAGTGAGTTACTGTTTCTTCAATTGTTTTTGTTTGTTTCCAAAGGGATTAGCTAGCCCTATGACTCGCCTATTAACTTCGAATTAATTTTGGTAAAGATTATTTGGGGTTGGAAAATATTAACTAACAAGAACTTGAGGCTTTAACCCTCACTTTATAGATTCTACCTAGGGATATGATTGGACTACTTGTAGCCATAATCGGTTGTGCTTAACCTCTTAGTTGTTTTAGGGATAATTTGATAAGGAATTCTTGTTAGTCTTCGGAAGAAGCTAGTTTAGAACTATTACCCGAGGATAATTAATATAATCTCGCTCATATTTGTTAAATCATGAAATACATTAGATTGTTACTTGAGTGTAATTCCTCGTGTATCCATACTTTTAGCCATTAATCATTTTACTTGATTTCTAGGTTAGTTTTTATTTTCGCATTTAAACATAAGTATTTTCTCAAAACCTTTCTAAGTATTTGGCATTGCATAACAAGTGATAATTCTCTTACATTGCTAATCGCCTAAATATTGTTCTCTGTGGGATTCAACCCCGACTCACAGTTGGGTAAATTATATTACATCCGACCGTGTCCATTTACTTTTTAGTAGTGGATTTGAACGTCATCAAAATTGGTGCCGTTGCTGGAGAACAATTTGGCGTATTTAGGTTGTTGAGAAATAAACGTAAGTGCTTTGGTCCAAACATGTGAATATTCTTGTTTATTTTCTTAGTTTTAAAAACAAAAAATGGCATCATGTAATTAAAATTTGTCGGATGGTAGTGGTTTATACTTTGATGACCCTTGGTCCTATTGTGGAGGACCACACTCGTGGAAAAATGTTTTAAATTCTCCTGAGGGTGGATTGTGCGCATAATATAAAACCTATGAGTGGAGTATTTGTGATAAGTGTGGTCGTCAAAATGGTCATTGGGAGTATTGTGTTTATTTGTCCTTCCCTTCCCCAAGCCCCCGCTATTATGATTCTACTTTTTATTATGAAATGTATAGGGATATGGAGGTGGAAGAAATTGAGCATAGTCAAAATGGAGAGTTCAAGCTCATGTTAGAATGCTTACTTCAAGGAGAAAACAATAAGCAAAGTGCCTTGGAGGAGCTTTTGAAAAATAGCCTCCAAAATGACTTGGTGCTTGAAAGGTTGAACTCACAAATAGAAGAAATGCTTGAAGCTTTAGAGGTCCTAAAAGCATCGGAAGTGAATGATAGCCAAGAGTCTTCCTTGGAGGTTGAAGCCAAAAATCCTTCATTGGAACTTGATCCAAATCAAGAAGAACTCTCAAATACTTATAATGAGAGGATGATGCTTATGTTGGAAGCCATTCTTGAAAATTAGGAGAAGCACAAATTTGCACTTGAGGACTTGAAGCAAGTCTTTACTCAAAATGATGAGGATATCCACACTTTGGAAGGTCAAATGAAAATATTGGTTGAGGCTCACTATGCCCACCAACTTAAGAGTGTGGAAAGAAGTCAAGAAGAGCCTGACTTTGAGGAAAAAGTAGCTTTACTTTGAGGAATCAAGAATTGAACATCCGCCAACTGACTACATGAGTGTTAGTGATGCCAAGAAAAATATGGAATTAGAGTCAACTGGTGTAAATCAAAATATGGTTTAGACTGACTCTAGTCCGGGGGAAAAAGAGGATGTCAAATGTCGGGAAGAATTGCAATTTGGAGGTTTGATGTCACATTCCAAGCATTTTTCAACATTAAAATTGTGTGATGATATGAGAATTGAACTACACGAGTCAATGAGGGATTACGAGGAGGAAAATCAAAGTCCATACATCTTATAATTTGAGGGAACGAGAAGGACAAATGATATTCCTCACATGAAAGCTAAGAAGTATAAAATGAAGAAATTAATGCTTGGCTTGATAATCTACCCCCCACCGCTCATGGTCACAAGGTTGATTCCAATTTGGGTGCCTAATTCATATTGTCCAAATGGTGAGAAAAGTGGTAAAGTTGCTTGCCATCGTGCCACAACGTTAAATACGGCGCTTTGGTGGGAGGCAACCCATCGTTTTCAAAAATATTTAGTCGTTGTTGAAATTTTCTTTTTAGAATAGCTTAGTATGTTATTTTTGACAAATTTGCAAATTTTAAGATTTTTTGGAGTTTAATTGGGGGGTTTGAAGTTTTGGAACAAGCCAAAAACAGTAGCTGCACATATCTGTCCAGTTGAAGTCTGGTGCAACCGCACATGCGAACATAATCACGTAGGTGTGCTCACACAGAAGTAGGTTTCCAGGCGCAGATGCGCAGGTGCAATAAAATTCTCACAGAAGCGGCTTTGCAGAAGCACTTCTTTAACCGCAGGTGCAAAAAATCGGGCAAGTTTAATGAACCAAGCCATCATTTCATCAGGTATAATCTAAACCTTTTCTCCCCAAAACTCAAACTCCTCCGTCTCTCACATACTCAAATTCTCCATTGCTCTTGATTTCTACTGCTTTTGCACAAAAACATCAGGTACTTATCACCACTCTCTCTCTCAGCTGCTTTATTTTTAATTTCCTACTTTTTCTTCCTCTTCACAGTATTCCCCCTCCCACAGTCCCGTTTTATTTTCCCACTCTTGATTATGGTTGATATTAGGCTGAGGAAATTGGTTGAGAGTATGTTAGTGTGTGCTGTTGATTGTTGAACAATAATTTTGGGGGAAATCTAAGTACCCAGTTTGTGTGAAGAAGCATAAATTTTTCACTGCTTGTAAAGTTTTCAACTAATTGTCCAAAAGAAAATTGTGTGCTATGTACCACAAAGTCAGTCTTAATAGAGTCGTAGGTTCATGTAGTGCACTAATTTAGAAGTCTTGAGTATAAATTGGGTGCTAAAAATCATGCTAAAAGTGAAAAGAGTCGAAAACATTTGGGCATTTGAACCCTTTGATGAACACCGTGGAAGCGGAAAAAGTGCCGCAGATGCGGACTCGCATCTGCGTTTTCTGTTCCGCGGGTGCAAACTCTGGTGAGATGGGAAAAACCGTAGAAGCGGATAAAAACTCACATAAGCAGGACCGCACCTACGACAAAACTTTTGCATGTGCGAAAACTAGGCAGATTCTGCAAGTCCACTAGCTTTGCAACTGGAGCTTCCGGGGCCCGTTCGACCTGATTCTTTGGCCTAATTGCTTTGTTTTAAATTTCCTAACATGATTGTACTGCTCGAATAACATTATTTTGATTTTCTGAAGGTACTTTAAGCTAAAATAGACTCGAACATGAACGAAAATGCCTAGTTTGATCATGAAATTGAGAAGGAAATAGTGGATGAACAATTTGACCAGTCACGCTTCATATTGGCTGATTGTCACCACCGGTATTAACAACCAGCTCACCAAAAATATAGTTCTTGAAAAAGGGATCGCCGAGGATACATTCTCCGAGTTGCTTCCAGAATTCTACGGCCGTCTACTAATCTTCGGCTGGTCGTGCATCATGCCTACTCCATGCAAAGCCAATGAGGAATGGGTACATGAGTTTTGCGCAAATCTTAAGCGTACCAACTTCGTCGACATACAACTCACCATAAGGGGTAATACATTAAGGTTTGCGACTGAGCAGATTACTGACATACTAGGGATTCCTGACCATCCACTCGAGCTAGTGCTAGAAAAAGATCATTGGAACAATGCAGAATGGCTTGTGTCTAAACTCTATCCCGCAAGCATGAGAGCAAATTGGTCCAATAAGAGAAGGGGTTTGAAGTCGATCGACTTCACGACTGAAGCTAGAATATGGCTCTACATCCTCTACAATAGGGTATCACCCTATGAAAATGTCTCAGATGTAGCATACACTAGAGCCTTGATCATTGCATGCCTTCTTGATGGAATTCCTGTGAATGTTAGTCATTATATCATGTGCGAGCTGAGAGAGTATTTTCTAGACGACAACGCAAGGTTGATGTTTCCTTCGCTGACTATAGAGGTGTGAAGGCAGGTAGAGGTTGAGGTGTGCAGCACCGATCGTTGGTTAACCGCTGACAAGCCCTTTCATCCATTGAGAGTTACGGGCAAGAGTAGTGTAGTAATGAGCAAGAAGAGGAAAGTCACCACTACTGTTGCCAGACGAGAGTCATCCTCACAGGCAGCTGTGCCTGAGGGACCATTTGGGATGCTAAACTCCCAGCTTGCATCCATTCGTGACTTAGTGTCACAGTTCCTTAGTGGGCCCTTATCCTCCCTGCCTATGCCCGCCTATTTCACAAGGGAAGAAATGAAGGCCTACCTAGATTCACATAAAAAGCAAGTAGAGTTTTAGATTGTAGCTACTATTGACAGACTCGAGGCATCCTATGGCAATTTGGCCAAGGCACATGCAGATCTTCAGTCAAACTTCCAAAAAGAGAATGTGAAGAATAAGAATAAGGACAAGTTTATGATCAAGATGTGGAGAGGCATCAAGGCCATCTTCCAATAGGGGCAGCCGACCAGGAAGATACTAATTGAGGACAATGATGATAGCGAAGAGTATTCTTTCATGTCAAATGATGCTTACGATGATGTAGATAATACCGATGATGATGAGGCCGCGAGTTCTTCACGGCAGTGATTAGCCTTCGTCCCACAGTTTGCTAGTGTGATAGACCCTGAAACTACTTCTATTTTTATTTGATTATGTGCAGTATGGATACTGCATTATTTTTAGTTGGGGGTGGCTTTAGGTAGTATACTTTATTTGTATATTGATGCTTAATTTGTACCTTTTATGGGTTTATAATGTGGTAATATTGTATTCCCTTGCCGGGCTTGTTTTAGTAGTGCTTATCATGTGCTCTTGTCGAGTGTAGTCGTGATTGGTTGTACATTTGCAATATCAGTCACTTTTGTTATTCTATTTTATTTCTTTCTTTATTTATCTGTTTTAGTAGTCTTTAATTATATTATGTTTATTTCTTTAGTTTTAATTGCTTTTGTTATTTTATTTTCTTTAGTAGTTTTAGTTAGTCTATTTTTATTCCTTTAGTGTAAAGTTTATTTCCTTTGGTAGGTGTCACACCCCAACCTCGGAGGCTCGACCGGCGCTCGATCGAGTGAACCTAACCAAGTAAGCCTCCTTACACATGTCCTACCCAACTCATCATGAACAAGGTAACCATGTTTTCTTTTATTTAGGCAAGGAAAGGTAGTACATTCAAGAGTGATAGTTCGTTCTATATTATAAACTTAAACCTTAGTTAAAGTTAGTTTCTAAAATTCCCATAAAGTTACAATTTATAGATAACCTGATTTTAGAATTACAACATAGTTTATGGACCCCTCAATACCTGTACGTAACCCACACATGTGTCTACGGAGCCTCTAAGGATATAAAAAGACAAGCATGACAGTGCCGGCAATAAGGCCCTGGCTATACCTCAAAAGTAGGAGTCTACAACAAAAGATGTGTAATCTAACCCCCTGAAGGAGAAAGGGGCTCACCAAGACTTCAGGAAGAAGGTACCCCACTACACGCGATCAACACTATCTGCTATGGAGCCACTTACATTCATTTAAACGAATGTAGCGCCTCCGATAAAAGGGACGTTAGTACTATGGAATAGTACTAGTATGTATAACTAAATTCAATATATTTAGAAAGAACTTCCATACGAGAATAAAGCAATGATGTACAACTCAAAGGGGACTTTAAATTGCCACACATTTACAAATTAAGGAAGCATACAATTTTCACATTGTGTTTCCATAGCTATCATCTTTTGGGCATCTTATATTGTTCATCATTGTTCACATTACCACTGCTAACTTGAGCGGAGTCTGATCTCAACCCGATCGGGTATGTTGCCTCATTTGAGATGTTCACTTCAATCACAAATTCGTTACCACCATGTGCGTAGCATGACATCCGATCTTGGCTCGATCAGCTAGGCCGCCCTACCGAGGTGTTTCTCTTTCCCATCAATCATCTTATTTCGATCTTTGTTTCCCCATAACTTATTTCATGGCACTTTGGGCCACAACTATCTGATCATACATTCGGCACTAGGCCACATCTCATATTATCCCCAATTTCAATGCTAGGTTTGCAGTTTAAGAAAAAGGATGTACACAAGAGTAATTTAAATTGAAAGCATAGATAAAATTTTACATTAATGGCACAACGTATGCTATTTCGATTTCAATTTAAGGTCTAGGCATTTCGATTCATGATCCATAGTCCTTGCACCTTTCTTTAAATTATCAAGAATAACATGTTAATCAAATTGAGATATACTTTCCACACATATGAGATTGCAGCACCAACTCAAGTGAAATAAACAATCAGTACAACAATTCAATTTTGATTTTAACATATTCACACAGCTACCAATATAGCTTAATTTCTAAAAGACGGAGTTTTAGCCATACATACCTCAACCGAGCTTTCCTTAATACTATAATGTTCCGGAGGGTTTGCACTTCAATCTATTTAAGCAATATAGCACGATTTAACTCATAATCAAGAAAAATCATAATCTAAGTTCTCTTGAGCATTTTATCGAGCATTTTAGTATTCATTAAGGCCTTATGGTTCTTTTATGAAATATTATACTATCCCATTACCCATGCCTCTTCATTTATAGTTACCCATATTCTTCAAGAACACATGCATGCAATGCAATCCCCCTTATCCCCATGCATTACCTCACTAGTGACCCCTTATAGCTATGTGTAAAGGTGAGAGCTGAGCTGATGAAGTCTTACCTCTTGGGATGATGTTTTAGGTCCCTCACTTGATTATTTTCAATGATTCAACAAGGATTCATAGAGAAATTTTGTTGGGAAGCACTTTCCCTCTCTTAGAGCCCTCTCTATCACTCTAGAAGTAATAGGAAAATAGCTTAAAATGAGCTAATTGTACTGGATATAATGACAGGGGGTCGGGTTTAAAATTTAGAAAACTGGAGCCCCGACTCAGGTCTGCGATCGTATTTGCGATCTTAAAGTTGATATGTGGCCCGCATAATGGACAGCAAAATGCTCCCCAAAAACCTGAAGACACTGTTTGGGTATGCGACAAAAATGCAGTCCGCATACCCGTTATGCGATCACATTATGCACCGCAAAACTGTCCTTTACAAAAATTCAAAGGGGATTATGCGACGACTATGCGGTCCGCATATCGATTATGTGGTCGCATAGTTGACCTCAAATTTGACCACCACACTATTTCATTATGCGGTGACTATGCGGTCCGCATAGCTGTTATGCGACCGCATTTTCGACCGTATAATGGCACTTTTCTGGAAAACATTATCCCTTACCTTTTTAATGCATGGATTAGTCCAAAGGGTCCGAACAGCAGTGAGCTTTCCCACCGCGAAGCATTTTACACATTCCTAACACATTTTCCTAATTTAGCACTACGAGCTTTTGAGTTTTGAGTACAAGTTTTCACGGGGCCTTACAGTAGGTTTATGTTTATATTATTTTTATCTCTTTAGTAGTATTTTTTTGGATTTTCTTTATGATACGGTTCTTTTCCGAAGAATATTTTTGTGTTGAACCGGGTGACTTTTCCCTATGATGGATGGAGTGACAACTTTCTTAAGAAAATTAGTCTTGTTTTGTTTTGTGGATACTTTTAGATTATTTGGTACTAGTAAAATTAGTCTCTTGTATGTGAAATGTGAATTAATAATACCCATCTAAATTTTGGCTTTAAATTGAAAAAGTAAGTTTCATAGGGAAGAATAATA
This sequence comes from Nicotiana glauca, assembly GCA_026770625.1. NCBI lineage: Eukaryota > Viridiplantae > Streptophyta > Magnoliopsida > Solanales > Solanaceae > Nicotiana > Nicotiana glauca. The sequence continues at coordinate 48,705 of MU689245.1, read as the reverse complement.
TTAGTGATAATTTTTTGGCTCTTTTGGTGACTCTTTGCCCACTAGTTGGCATGATATTGCTCTAAATAATCTTATTAAAAAGTGAAATTGATCCATGTTGAATAGTTCATGTGTCATGTCTGTTAGTTTTTGTTAAAAATAATTCTTATATTTACCTATATCATCTAGAATTTGTCTGGTTGGTCTTTCAATGCTAATGTTAATTATGTTTTGTTAGAGGGATGGTTTTAGGAATTCTTTGTGATCTTTAAAAAAACTTCTTTAGCCTTTCAAGCCTACCATTGCATAAATATTATCACTAGTTTACCCCATTTGAGCCTTTAATATTTTCTTTGGCCACCTCATTAAAAACCTTACCCTTTTGTGAAATAATTTCCTCTTTTAAACCCATCCCTCATTAAGAATGAGGCTAAAAGTCTAAGTTGAGGGTTTTGGTGTCAAGTTAGAAACCCTTTTGTAAAATAATTCCCTTTTTTAAACCCGTCCCTCATTGAGAATGAGGCTAAAAGCCTAAGTTGAGGGTGTTGGTGTCAAGTTAGAAATTGGTAAGGTTGTACATTGAGGGTAGAAACATATACCTCAAAGTTGTTCATATGAAGTTATTCAAGCTCCAAAACAAAATAGTTGTATAAAAAAAAAGAGAAATATATATATGGAGTCTTGAGAAAAACTAGAGAGGTACTTTATGGTGGTTCTATGTTGGTAACTAGATTCCAATAAGAGCTATGTGGTTTAAAAAGAAGCAAAGTGCAAAAAGAAAGACAAATGTACTTGTCACGACCTCAGTTTGCCCTCCTTGAACTATCATGACGGCACCTAATCTCTACGACTAGGTAAGCCTAACAGTTGTAGAAGAAGGAAAAAATAACAGATAAAACTAATAAAAACTACGGAATGACATAATGAAGGTTTAAGATGCCGCTCGGTTCTTAAATTATAACTTTCAAACTGAACAACTTCCCAAAACCCAGAAACCCATGAATCAAAGGCTATGAATGTAATAAAAATGCTCTAACTCCTGAATGTATACATCAACAAAAAAGATAGAAGGGCTATCACTACAAGACAGAATGAAAAAGGACTCCTTGGTCTGTGGACGCGGAAGATATACCTATATGTCTCTAGAGAATCGCCTCGCCTCAAGGGTAGTAGGGCTGAGTCAAAGTACCTCGATCTGCATACAAAAAACATGTGCAGGAAAGGGCATGAGTACACCACATCGGTACCTAGTAAGTCGCTTGCCCAACCTTGCGTGGGGGAACTCCTCTTAGTATTTTGGTATTGTTGATATATGAAAGAGTAGTATTTGAGGAGGGTGTAGTCACTTGTATCCCAAATGCTTATGCAACCCTTCCCTAAACCTACATTACAAGCTCAAAAAGTCCTTATGAGATCTCCAACCAAATGTTCTTGAATAGGCGACGAATTATATTAGGGGCAAGCTTATGTCATGATATTTTGTAACACTTGAAATTATTTGTTGAGAGGGAGTGTCTTTGTGCATTTGTCCCTTGTGTTGCACTTGTAAATATAGTGATTTTGGGACTTTCATTCTCGTGAGGGCACATGAATTATGATGGACTGCTGACATTGATGTATCCCGAAATGAGGGATTTATTTTGTTAAGATTCACGTGCTTGAAACTAATTATTAGTACCAACCAAATCCACAAGTATGGTGTTTAATTGGAGTATGTGATTTGTAAATTATACCAATACGAATTGTGCTTTAAATGGTAGAACCTCACTGAATTGTTGGTTTTGATTTGCTTGAGGACAAGAAAAAGCTTTAAGTTGGGGGTGTTGTTGAGTGATGATTTTTTTTTGCTCATTTCTGCTTCAATTGAATTCAAATCACTTCATGGCATTATTTACTTGAAAATATGACAATACACACCATAAACGACCTCATATTATAAATAAATGTCGCAAAATCTAAAGAAAAGAGACTAGAAGGAGTGGTCCTTACGTGTTGTAACTCTCTTCTTGTCTTGTCCTGCTGTTGATTTTTACATTCTTATTGTTTCATTAACATGCCATTTTTTTCTATCATTTCTCCTTGTGCCTTATTTATATTCCATTAGATCCCTGAACTAACCTCGTCACTACTCTACCGAATTTAGGCTTGGCACTTACTAGGTACCGTTGTGGTGTACTCATACTACGCTTCTGTATATGTTTTTGTATTTGTGCAGACCCAGGTACATCTTATCAGCCTCAATGATAGAGCTTTGTGCTGCTGCTTAGAGACTTGAAGGTATATCTGCCGGCATCCGCATACCTTAGAGTCCTCCTCTATCCTTATTATGTTGTTTTCCTTATTCTCTTTAAACTCTATTATATAGAGATATTTAATACTTCCTTTAGAGTGTGGCTTATTACTACCGTGTGTCGCACCCCATTTTTTCTTGAAGACGGGCTTCGACGAGAAAACTCTTTTAAAGGATAGTTTATACTTCCTTTAGAGTGTGGCTTATTACTACCAGGTGTCGCACCCCATTTTCTCTTGAAGACGGGCTTCGACGAGAAAACTCTTTTAAAGGAAGGGTTAAAAGAGAAGAGCCGCCACCTAATAATTTTTAAGGTGCGTTAGGGCACCTATAGGCAATTTTCTAATGCATTTGAAAGTAGTCATGCAAATTGAAGGAGTGTTTACTTCCTATAAGCATGTTGTCTATAAACACATAGTAGCAGACATAGCATTTGCACTCATGTTTAATGGTAGACAAATAGTGTGTTTGTGTGTGTCTGTGCGCTTCTTCTAAAGTCATGATCTCTACAGAGCATATATGATCGAACAGGACATGTAGCAAACATATTACCCAGTCCTATAGATATGTTATCTACCCGTTGCATGCATGTAATAAATTCTATCCATTCCCTTTTTACTAGTACCCAATTGTTCATACACAGATTATTGCATGCCCAATAATGAGTAAAGTAACAATATTACATAACAGTGAACATGCCTACAATAGGCCCAAATAAAATAACTAAATACCCAACATTATTGGGCCTTCAATATCTCTTAGATAACATACTTAGGACTTCAACAAAAAGCCACGTACAATACACGACCCAATGGTTCATAGAAGAGTCCGAACCGATTTGCTTCACCACATCATCAAGTGTTGCACCACTTAGAACAACCAATATGGATTCACCATACAGGACATGGAAATATAATAGTAGGAACATTTTTGGAGGTTGAGGAACTGACTATGACCAAGCCCTAGTGTGTCAGAGTTCACAAGGGCCTAGATTGGACCCCGAGCAGTGCTCACACTAGGGAGGCCAACAATAGAACCTAAATAGCCTTGGCTTTCAGCCGGCTAAGAATGAGAATTCAGAATAGCATAGTAGCAAGCAAAGAGAGTGGATAGTGATAAAGGAACATGAATCAAGTAATACACCAAATTGAACATACAGAGAAACTAGTCAAGCATGCCAATAGATTTAGTAAAGTATACATAGCAAAGTACTGCATAGACAACCTTAAATTGAAGGAATTAGGATAAGAAATAGGTTTACAAGCATATATAAATTAAACTAGTTGAGACCTAAAGATCCAAATTAAGTTAAGTACATCCTAGTTCCAGGTTAATTAGCATGTAGACATGATGGAGGGACACACATTATTATAATCACTGAAAGGACATGGTAGCAAATGAACCAAGGCATACTAGGGAAACACATTAGCAAAGAAGCAAGGTAATAGTTGATAAAGAGAATAGAGTATTTATCTTAGAATCATGATAGCAAGGAGACATATTCAGAGAAAACTTTAAGGCAGTAGTATTCCATATAGTACACAAAGAACGGTCAATCAAACGCAAGACTCATCACTTAAAGGATTCATTCAAGGGGGGGGGGGGGGGTTTCTATGAAAAATTCTATAACTAATAACATATAGCCATGGTAGTCAGATTCATATAAAAAAAGACTTGTCTTGAAGCTCAAAACTGAAAATATTCAGATGCTAGAGGTACATAACTCATTGCAAAAAAACAAAGGATGAAGATAAGAGTGAAAACCGTGGTGAGGATTATAGATTAGCCTAATACAAACTAAAAGACAAAGTAGCAAACTATCTCATGCATTCAACTAACACAGAATGACAAAGAGTATTGAGCATTATCATAGCAGTGCAATGTTATGGACTCACAATTAAATCATGCTTATGTAATTCAAACACATATAGGTATGCAGAAGGAAAGAAAGAAATTTAACAATGCAAAGGTTTAAAACACTAACCAGTAGAAGAATCAAATATGTAAAGAACTCAATAGCAAAAACCCCAGGTCGACGATGCTTCAGAGTTCACAAGAACCTCGAGAATGGGCTCCGAGTAATTCTTGCACTGGAGGAGGTCGTTCAATGGACTTGGATTTCATCCCATCAATAATTTAATGATTTTAGAGAGTGATCGAGTGTAACAGTAAGTAAGTGAGTGAGAGAGGAGTGTAGTGAGAACAATAGTAGTGATTAGGCGATTCAAAAGTCTGTTCAACGGGAAATAGGGGAGGGGTTTATATAATAATTAAATATTAACACATGAAATAAGGAAATACAGTAAATCAAACATAAAATAAGGAAAATATAGCATGCGAAGTCTATCAGAATCAATTTTTGGAAAAATCCAGGAAACCTTAATTTAGACAAGAAATAAAAATGGCAAAAAATTCTCACAGAATCAAAGCCATGGAGTCTGATAGTTAGTGTATCAGGTTTGAAACATGAAGATGATACAGAATCAGAATAAAAAAGACACCAATGACTCTGATTCCCTTGATAATCAAGTACCAGTACTTGTAGCATTCAAAAGATGGTAAATAACTCCGCATATACAAGAAAGGAAAGGAATAATGGATGATTTTCATGTAAGGGACAGATTCTGAGAAGGTTAGGGATATGGCGTCGAGGGTTTAACAAAGGTGGGTAGATAGATGAGAGGATGGTGAGGCGGCTGGGTAAGGGAAAATGGGTCTTTAGGGTGAGGGGTAACATAAAACGGGTAGGTTAATTATGGGCCGTTGATCGTTTGAGATCAACGGCACGATAGCAGGGAAATGAGACAAATTGTTTGGAACGGGTACCATTTGGCTTAGGGCTGGAGTAGATTGGGCTAAGGTGCTAGGTTAATTTAGGTCCGAAAATAGGTAGAATTTGGGCTATTATATAAATACCCCAAAATTATCAAAATACTTTATAAAAAATACTTAATAAATAAAAATAAAATATTATTTATACACTGAAACACTTAAAATAATAACTTTGTATTATAAAAATATAAAAATTATATTCTGACACAAATAATATAAAATGAAGAGCCTTTCTGTATGAATATAGACCACTATTTGTAACGGCCTGACTTGTCGTTTTGATCAATTACATCCGGTTCGGTAGTTTGAGGCCACGAGAAGATTCATATTATGTGTATCGACTTGCCTTCGTAGTCGGGGCGTGAAATCAGAAAGCTTTTATGTGAAAATATGAAAAATATAGTAATTTCTAGAGTTAAAATTTGGTGTTTAGTTGGCTTTGGTCAACATTTTTGTAACGGACCCGGATCTGTGTTCTGAGGATCCCAGAAGGTCCGCGGTAAAGCATGGTACTTGAGCATATGCCCGAAATAGAATTCCAAGGTCCCTAGCCTTAGAAAATAATTTTTGAAGAAAATTATTGTGCTTGTTTTTACAGGAAATAAAGAAGTGAATTAATGTTTGAATTGGTACCGACCCGTATTTTAGTTCTGGAGCCCGGTACAAGTTTTTTATGATATTTATGTTCTATCTGTGAAATTTGGTGAGAATCGGAATTGATTTGACATGATTTGGACGTTCGGTTGAAAAGTTAGAAAATCATGAGTTTTGAGGTTAAATTCATAGTTTTTGTTGATTGGATCGCACGATCAAGTCCGTATGATATTTTTAGATTTTCTTACATGTTTGGTTTGGTTCCCCGAGGGCTTGGGTGAGTTTCAGAAAAGTTTAGGCTATGTTGCGCTTGTTTTGGATGCTTTATCGTCATTTCCTCAAGCAAAAATAATACCACATTGAGTAAAGGAGATCCAAATTTAGTTTTGTTTGGACCATTAGATCTGTATCGTAATTACGGAGCCATATGAAAATGAAGCAATCAATTTGGACATTGTATAAGGAAGTTATCCTTATTTTTGTGTCGGGAAAAATTACTGATTTCTAGTGTGTTCGCAAATGCGAAATTTTTCATCGCATTTGCGATGCCCAGTTCGCAAATGCAAACTTTTTGTCGCAAATGAGACTTTTGCCAGCCCTGCTTTGTTTGCAATTTCTGAGGGTTCGCAATTGCGCAACCTGGATCGCAAATGCGATATCTGAAGCCTGTTAAGTGAGGTTTTTGATGAGATTTTCACCCATTTTTTAATTTTCTCAAACCCTAAACCTCGATAGGCCATTTTTCAAAGATCCAAACTTCTCCAAATCATTGGGTAAGTGTCACTAATTAATTTCCAACTATATTTTTTGATTATATCTTAGATTTAATATCAAATTCATGAGAAGCTTAAGGAAAATTTGGGAAAAGTTTTGAAATCTTTCAAAAATATAATATGATGATTTGAATGACCAAATGGTTTCGGAATTAGATAATTTTTATATGGGTGAAGTCGTAGCGGAATGGCTGTTCGCTTTTTGTAAATTTTATCGGGTTCTGAGGAGCGGGACCCGGAGAGTTAACTTTTGTTGACTTTTTGCAAATTGTATAAGAATCATAGTTTTGTCAATTGAAATAGTTTTCTCTTGCATTGTTTGATGTATTCAAGCCGTTTTTTGGCTAGATTGAGCCGAGCGTTGATTAATTGGTAAAGGATAAGCTACATTGAGTATTGAATAGGCCGGATTAAGATAAGTATCTTGCCTAACCTTGTGCGGGGGACTTCCCCTTAGAATTTGAGTCTTCTATGCTAATTGTAGTCCATGCATGCGAGGTGACGAGTGCGTCCTCGGACTTATTTGTGGGAAATTTGCCTTTAGGGTTCTTAGGTCCTTATGTTCATAATGTGGAAAGTATCCCGTTGTGGTTTGATTTTCTCATTGCTTAAATTGCCTCTATAAATAATTCATCATAGCTACGGGTACGGTTCCCGCAACGTAGTTGTGATTTTAATTACAAAACCCGGGTGTACATTTCATGTGACCCAATTTCAATTCTCAATATTTTTAAAATAAACATGCCGCGAAACGCGGGTGCATTTCATGTAGCGTGGTTTGCGGTGTGTTCCAAAACGGCAAGTGTACGACAATCGTAACTTGTTCAACATATTAATTCCATAAATCTTAAAAAGCAGTTTTTTTAAAATATGCTCTATAGGATGTTATTAGCTTTCCTCAAATTCGTACATGTTACTTGACCCTTAATTGCCTTAATTGAAGTGATTGCCTTCCTTATTATTTTGATACTTCTTGATTGTGAGTTTCCTTTATGACTTTGTGTAAACATGCTACATGTCCAATTGTTGTGGTTATCGGTGTAGTTATCACGTGCTTATTATGTATGGTTATTTTGTTGAGATTATCATGCTTCTTGGTTTTTTCGTGATCCTTATTATGTACTATTCTTGTTTAAATTGATGATTATTCATGTCGAATAAGACTTATGACATTCTCTTTGAAATTGTCCATTGTTGAGTATTGGCTCGAGTTGAGATCTATATTGCGAAGCTAACTGTTGAAACAAGATTGGTTATTGTTGATTCCCTTGTCGGGATGTTAATGTTTCTATTATTAATTCCCTTGTCGGAATATTATTGTTTCTATTATTGATTCCCTTGCCGGGATGTTATTGATTCTATAATTCATGTTGTTGACTTCCTTGACATGATGTTATTATTTCTATAGTTTGGGTAAGGAAGGGTGTAAAGCACGAAGGGCGATACCGTGCATGATATTGTGAGAGAGAGTTAAAGCACGGAGGTTGATACCGTGCACATTTCTATTTATGCATATTGTGAGGAAGAGTGATAAAGCACGAAGGGTGATGCCGTGCAACACGATGTACCTTTCTGTGCCTTTATATGAGTGATAATGCACGGAGGATCATTCCGTACCATGATTATGTGAGGTAAAAGCACAAAGGGTGATACCGTGCTGATTATATTGATTCTTATGGTGAGGGCGAGAGTAAAAGCACGAAGGGTAATGCCATGTACTTGTCCTTGATTTTCCTGATTCTTACTGATAATTGAGTTATGGTGTTCTTTACCTTTATTTCTTGATTTTCTGTTGTTACTTGATTCTATTGTGATGTTATTGATTCCCTTACCCAAATTGCTTGTAATTGTTGCTTGGGTGAGGAAGAGTGCAAAGCACGAAGGGTGATGCCATGCAAGATATCTGTGAGACAGTGTTAAAGCACGAAAGGTGATGCCGTGCATGTTACTTGTGAGAGAGTGTTAAAGGACGAAGGGTGATGCCGTGCAGTTTCTATTTTCTATGCTTATTTATTGTTACCAATTCAAGTGTTTTAAATGTTTATATTCCTTTAATGTTGTGATCCTTTGTGATGGACCCCCATAGTGTTTTAAATACTTCGCTGTATTTATATGTATATTTCAATACTTCAAATTTCAATAATTGTTTAATTTTTAGTTCAATTAGTTACTCAATTAAATTCCCTTGCATCGTCTGAGGTTGTATTTTACTTTGAAAAAAAGGAATTTCTACTAAGTTAATTTATTATATCCCTTGTTAAATGTAGTAATTCATTCGATGTTGTATTTTAAGTGAAAATGGTATTTTCCTTATTCAAATAATTTCTAAAAATAATTTCATCTTTTCTTGTTGAGTCCTTAATTTTGTTTATAAGTTATACTCTACTTTATGTTATGCAAATGAGACTCCGTGAATATCTTAATTGCATTGGTTATGGACCCTATGTACTGAGTAACATTAGAACGTTGTTGTGCAAAGGGAGATAGAAATATGTGGGCACAAGGTGCCGGGACTGCTAAATGTTTGGTAATTGAGGAATGATATGAGACATCAAGTTTGAGATGGCTGAAATTGTGTACCAAAAATGATATGATTTATTGAGCTGACATCGTCTTCCTTGTTTGAGTACATTTTTACTTATCTGTCTTCCAGCTATGTTGGTGTTAATTTATTTTAGTATCTTTCATTTCCATCCGTGTTTTCCTTTATTGTTTCTACTAATTGTACTTTGTTCTTTTCCTACTGTTGATATTACTTTGTCACCCTTAGGTTGATAGTTTATTATCATATCTTGTTCAATATATTTAGTCTTGATATTATCTTTCCCTACTTAATCTTGATACTTACTAGGCACCGCCGTGGTGTGCTTATGCTATACTTTTGTACATTTTTGTATATAGATCCAGGTATTTGATCGGTAGTAGTTGTGCGGGTCATTGCGGTGGAGACTCAAGGTAAACCTGTTACAGCGTTCGCGGGCCTCGGAGTCACCTTTATTTGTACTTATTTCCATTTGTTCCTTATTGTTTCAGAGCAGTGATGTATTTATTTTGTATAACTACACTTAGAAAGGATTGTGACCCTTACCACCAGTTTTGGGAACTTTAATTTGTTCAGAGTAAATTAATTTTAAGTTAGTAAATATCAATGTTATTTCAGATAATGTTAGGCTTACCTAGTTTGGAGACTAGGTGCCATCACGACTCCTTCAGAGAGATTTTTGGGTCGTGACAAGTTGGTATCAGAGTTCTAGGTTCATAGGTGCTACGAGTCATAAGCAGGTTTAGTAGAGTCTTGCGGATCGGTGCAGACACGTCTGTACTTATCTTCGAGAGGCTACAGAATTGTTAAGAAATTCCACTTCTTTGATTCCTTATCGTGCGACATTGATTCAGCTTGAATGTATAACATACGCTCCTTTACAACCACTCGTGTATAATATTATGCTCTCAGTGACCGCTATACGCCAGTAGTTCGTGATGGTACACACGAACTACGAAGGAGTTAGGGATGCTCAGACATTTTCTCAACGGGTTTCTAGATTGAAGATATATAGGTATTGAGAGGCTATTCAATAGTTCATATGGAGGTGCAGCAGTTTTCGGCATCTGGTTGGTGAGTGGGAGCTTGGGAAAGTTTAATTGATAGGATATTCATCGAGATCGTGGGGTCACTAGGTGGATGTTGATTGAGGATAGCTGATGATATTGTAGTACCTTGTGATTTGTGTTGTGCAAGCCGTGAAGGTTAGTTTTGAGGATCATCAGACATTGTTTTCTATGGCTTCACGCTAAGTGGAGGAGTCCACTAGCGGTGTTCAGATTGCAGCATCAGATTTACATCAGTTTTGGCCTGAGGTATGTATATAAGTGGTATTGGAAAGTTTTCGAAATTTGTATATAACCAAAGCCTGAGATATTGCAAGGGATGGTATTGGGGCTTTGAAGGGGGATATTGCTCATCGACTATCTGAAAAAATTGGCCAGTTCCGTAGTTATGGGGTCAGCATGGCAATGAAAGTAAGTGGTCCTTTTGAATGGGAATTCTCTACTGGCATTTGTGGCAGCACTCTTGGATTGAACGGATTGTGTGACTCGGTTGAATTGAGAAGGTACGGTCCTAATGGCCTAGTTATGTGCAGGCAGATCTCGGAGGGTTCTCGATGGTTTGGCAATGACTTGAGTTGGATGTCTACTACGGGCATAAGGAATATGTGGTACATTGTGGTTTTCTCCTAAATCGGTATCAAAAAATAATAGAGTGTTGGCATTATTGGCTATCACATATGTAGAGCGGGCAGTTCGGGAAAGACCCTTGACTTTTGGTTTGCGGGTCCGTGGCTAGTGGCATGGTGATTATTGGGTTTGAGGCTTTTAAGGTTCTTGTTTTGGTACGCGACCAGAAACCCTATATGGGTGCTTCAGCAGAATGACAGGGTGTGAGAGATATATTAACCATTTGATTAGCGTAGTTGAGTTTTAGAGCTAGATGCCCTCATGTGTGAACTATTTCTGGATTGTGGATTGTGAAGAAATATTGAGAATGGGATAAGTAATAACATGTATTATCGATAAGTTGTTGTGGATCTTTTGAAGCATATTTATCTAATTAGGAAGGATCAAGATTTGGTTGAGACAATGTTAAAACTCAATGAGAATATGTATCTTGTATCAGGTTAAGTTTGTGTGCTCCTGTGAGATTGCCATTTGGGTTATGTTATCAGGCAGAATTGATATTATTTATGCCTATAGTCTATGTTATGTGCTTCTCTCTTATGTTGTGATGAGCTGTAAGGCTGTATGATTAATATCCACGCATGTTGTAATTCTATTCAAGCTTTAAGGCGATGTGGGTGAGATAGCCCTCGTGATGTTAATTGCTCATTGAACCTCGGTTGTGCTTTTTTTTATGTCTTATTACTTCTATTCACTTTTTCCCACAGTTTTATTTGTGCACTCTATTGTACTTGATATCAGTATTCATATGATCAGTGAGCCCGAGCATTTGGGCTCAATGAGTATTTGGGAGCGGGCTGCACACCGCAGCGGATGTTATGTGGTATACTGGTTTGATGAGTATTTGGGAGCGGGCTGCAAGCCGCAACAGATGTTATGTGGGATACCCTTTCCTTGTGTTTATTTGGTGTTGTATTTTCCCTCTGTAGGACGATTTGATGAAAAATTATACTTTTGTTGTTACACATGTTGTACTTGTTAGATAATTCTTACACTTTGATTCCCTTTATTTGTGCGGCATAATTGAGTTATTGCGGGTTTGGTGTACAAACTATGTAGTGTGAGAATCCATATGGTTCCGTGATGAGTTGTTAGTTTGGCTACTTGTATTGGCTGAGATGAGGTTCTTAGACCTGAGATTTGTACCATGGTATTGGGGGTGATGAGTGTTTGGGAGTATGAGTGTGTTTCTGCTATGATTTGGGTAATTGCCCTTGGCGGGCGAGATAGCTTCTTGACTTGTTGTCTTCATGGGCAGCTATGAGTTTCCGCGTGTTTCTTTATCATGGGCAGTGTTGCGGAAGTCCGGAACAAGGTTGTATTCAATGTAAAGTATATTGCCGGCATCCAAGAGGTTATTTGAGCAGCTATGGTGGTCAGAGGTTATTGCTTTGAGTATGTGATTTGTGTGGAACAACATGTGATTGTATTCTGGAATGGAATTTTTGGCTCAATTCAGCTTGTTTGGGTGTGTTAAGTGTGATGATGTGGAATTTGGGTCCTATGATGAATTTCATATGTTGAGGTTTGGGTCATGTTCTATGGTTATGGACTAAGGAGGATATGAGACCTTTAGTTTAGTTGCATTGTTAGTTCTGCATAGGTTGGATGACGGGGAATCACCCCTGGGTGTATGTATGAAGAGCTCATGCAGTGGTTCGATGGCTTTGGAACGTCTCCGGGCACGTTTGAGGACGAACGTATGTCTAAGTAGAGGAGGATGTAATGACCCAACTGGTTTTGAGAAATTGCATTTGGTTCGGTAGTTTGAGGCCACGAGTAGCTTCATAGTATGTGTATCGACTTGCGTGCGTAGTCCGGGTGGGAAATCAGAAAGTTTTTATGTGAAAATATAAAAAATATAGTAATTTTTAGAGTTAAAATTTGGTGTTTAGTTGACTTTGGTCAACATTTTTGTAACGGACCCGGATTTTTGTTATGAGGATCCCAAAAGGTCCGCGGTAAAATATGGTACTTGAGCATATGCCCGAAATTGAATTCCGAGGTCCCTAGCCTTAGAAAATAATTTTTGAAGAAAATTATTGTGCTGGTTTTTATAGGAAATAAAGAAGTGAATTAATGTTTAAACTCGTTGGTACCGGCCGATATTTTAGTTCCGGAGCCCGGTACAAGTTTGTTATGATATTTATGTTCTATTTGTGAAATTTGGTGAGAATCAAAATTGATTTGACGTGATTTGTACGTCCGCTTGAAAAGTTAGAAAATCATGAGTTTTGAGGTTAAATTCGTAGCTTTTATTGATTTGATTGCACTAGCAAGTCCGTATGATATTTTTAGACTTGCGTACATGTTTGGTTTGGAGCCCTGGCGCTTGGGTGAATTTCGGATAGGTTTAGGCTATGTTGCGCTTGTTTTTGGATGCTTCATCGTCGTTTCTTCAAGCAAAAATAATACCATATTGAGCAAATGAGATCCAAATTCAGTTTTATTTAAACCACTTGACACGTATTGAGATTATGGAGCCATAGGAAAAAGAATCATCGAATTTGGACATCATATGAGAAGGTTATGCTCGTTTTCGTGTCGGGAAAAATTATTGGTTTCTAGTGTGTTCACAAATGCGAACATTTTCATCGCATTTGCGATGCCTAGTTCACAAATCCGAACTTTTTGTCGCAAATGAGACTTCTGCCAGCCTTGCTTTGTTCGCAATTTTCGAAGGTTCACAATTGCAAACCCTGGGTCGCAAATGCGACATCTGAGGCCTATTAAGTGAGGTTTTTGACGAGATTTTCACCCATTTTTCAATTTTCTCAAACCCTAAACCTCCGTAGGCAATTTTTCAAAGACCCAAGCTTCTTCAAATTACTGGGTAAGTGTCTAATAAATTTCTGCCTATATTTTGTGATTATATCATAGATTTAATATCAAATTCATGAGAATCTAAAGGAAAATTTGGGAAAAATTCTTAAATCTTTTAAAAATATAAAATGATGATTTGAATGATAAATGGTATCAGAATTAGATAATTTTTGTATGGATGAACTCGTAATAGAATGGGTGTTCACTTTTTGTAAATTTTGTCAAGTTCCAAGGTGCGGGCCCGGAGAGTTCACTTTTAGCAAATAGTATAAGAATCACAATTTTGTTAATTAAAATTGTTTTCTCTTGCATTGTTTGATGTATTCAAGTCATTTTTGGCTAGATTGAGTCGAGCATTGATCAATTGCAAAAGGAAAAGCTAAATTGAGTATTGAATTGGCCGGATTGAGGTAAGTATCTTGCCTAACCTTGTGTGGGGGACTTCCCCTTAGGATTTGAGTCTTCTATGCTAATTGTAGTCCATGCATGCGAGGTGACGAGTGCGTGCTCGGATTTATTTGTGGAAAATTTGCCTCTAGGGTTCTTAGGTCCTTATGTTCATTGTGTGGAAAGTATCCTTTTATGGTTGGATTTCCTAATTGCTTAAATTGCCTCGATATGCTTCATATGATGTTATTAGCTTTCCTATAATTCGTACGTGTTACTTGACCCTTAATTGCCTTAATTGAAGTGATTGCCTTCCTTATTGTTTTGATACTTCTTGATTGTGAGTTTCCTTTATGACTTCGTGTAAACATACTACATGTCCAATTGTTGTTGTTACCGGTGTAGTTATCACGTGCTTATTATGTCTTGTTATTTTGTTGAGGTTATCGTGCTTCTTGGTTTTTCCGTGATCCTTAATATGTACTATTCTTTTTTAAATTGATGATTATTCATGTCGAATAAGAGTTATGACATTCTCTTGGAAATTGTCCACTGTTGAGTATTGACTCGAGTTAAGATCTATATTCTTGTTTAAATTGATGATTATTCATGTCGAATAAGACTTACCGGCATGTTATTGTTTCTATTGTTAATTCCCTTGCCGGGATATTATTGTTTCTATTGTTGATTCCCTTGCCGGGATGTTATTGATTCTATTGTTCATGTTGTTGACTTCCTTGCCATGATGTTATTATTTCTAATGTTTGGGTGAGGAAGAGTGTAAAGCACGAAGAGTGATGCCGTGCATGATATTATGAGAGAGAGTTAAAGCACGAAGGGTGATGCCACTCACATTTCTATTTATGTATATTGTGAGGAAGAGTGAAAAAGTATGAAGCGTGATGCCGTGCCGCATGATGTACCATTCTATGCCTTTATATGAGTGATAATGAACGAAGGATCATTCCGTGCTATGATTATGTGAGGTAAAAGCACGAAGGGTGATGCCATGCCTATTATATTGATTCTTATGGTGAGGACGAGAGTAAAAGCACGAAGGGTGATGCCGTGCACTTTTCCTTATGATTTTCCTGATTCTTGCTGACAATTGAGTTATGGTGTTCTTTCTGTGCATTTCTTGTTTTTCTGTTGTTACTTGATTCTATTGTGATGTTATTGATTCCCTTGCCCAAATTGCGTGTGATTGTTGCTTGGGGTAAGGAAGCGTGTAAAGCAAGAAGGGTGATGCCGTGCATGATATCCGTGAGAGAGTGTTAAAGCACAAAGGGTGATGCCGTACATGTTACTTTTGAGAGAGTGTTAAAGCACGAAGGGTGATGTCGTGCACTTTCTGTTTACTATGCTTATTTTTTGTTACCTATTCAAGTGTTTTAACTGTTCATATTCCTTTACTGCTACGATCCTTTGTGATGGAACCCCATAGTGTTTTAAATACTTTGCCGTATTTATATGTATATTTCAATACTTCAAATTTCAATAAATGTTTCATTTTTAATTCAATTAGTTACTCAATTAAATTCCCTTGAACCGTATGAAGTTGTATTTTACTTTTTAGAAAAAAAGAATTTCTACTACGTTACTTTATTAAATAACTTGTTAAAGGTAATAATTCTCATTCGATTTTGTATTTTAATTAAACATGGTATGTTCCTTATTCAAATAATTTCTAAAAATAACTTCATCTTTTCTTGCTGTGTCCCTAATTTGGTTTAGAAGTTGTACTCTACTTTATATTATGCAAATGAGACTTCGTGAATATCTTAATTGCATTAGTTATGGACCCTATGTATTGAGTGACATAAGAACGTTGTTGTGCAAAGGGAGATAGAAATATGTGGGCACAAGGTGATGGGTGTGCTAAATGTTTGGTAATTGAGGTATGATATGAGACATCGAGATTGAGATGGCTGAAATTGTGTATCGAAAATGATATGATTTATTGAGCTGACATCGTCTTCCTTGTTTGAGTACATTTTTACTTGTCTGTGTTCCGGCTCTGTTGGTGTTAATTTATTTGGGTATATTTCATTTCCATCCATGTTTTCCTTTATTTTTTCTGCTGATTGTACTTTGTTCTTTTCCTACTGTTGATACTACTTTGTCACCGTTAGGTTGATAGTTTTTTTTATCATATCTTGTTCAATTTATTTGACCAGTAGGTGTCAGGACTCTTCCTCATCACTACCCCACCGCGGTTAGTCTTGATACTTACTGGGCACTGCCGTGGTGTGCTCATACTACACTTCAGTACATTTTTGTGTGCAGATCCAGGTATTTGATCGGTAGTAGCTGTGCAGGTCGTTGTGATGGAAACTCAAGGTAAACCTGCTACAGCGTTCGCGGACCTCGGAGTCACCTTTATTTGTATTTATTTCCATTTGTTCCTTTTTGTTTCGGAGCAATGATGTATTTATTTTGCATAACTAATCTTAGAAAGGCTTGTGTCTTGTACCAACAGTTTTGGGAATTGTAATTTCTTCAAAGTAAATTAAATTTAAAGTTAGTAAATGTCAATGTTATTTCAGATAATGTTAGGCTTACCTACTTTAGAGACTAGGTGCCATCACAACTCCTTCGGAGGGATTTTTGGGTCGTGACACTATTACATAATTAGAAAAATAGCTTAAAATGCTAATGTAATTATATGGAATAAAATAAAATATTTAAAATATATATTATCGGTGCAAAATAATAATTTTAGGTAATTAAGTCATCACAAAATAATTTAAAGGGATAATTACTAAATAGTTAGATAATTTAAATTCAAGAAAATTAATTTAAAGCTCTAAAAATTATGGAAAGTTATGAAAAATGCTTGAATAGGTCTGTAAACTAAATAATGATGCAAAAATACTATTTTTAAAGTATATATGTATTTTGGCAAATATGAGGGCAAAACTGGGTATTAACAACTGCCCCTCTGTACCCGGAAATGATGAAAGAGTTGTCGGATAAAGAAATAATGACCAATTTTGGCCGAATTGAGTGACGAAAGATGTGATTTGAAAAAAATGGGAGCCGAACCTTGGTTCTTGAGTTGCCTACATATCCCTGGTATTACGCGAATAAGGTTGTATATAGTTCTGGATCCAACGATAAATGAGACTGATAGAGTTGTTATAGGAATGGTCGTATGTTTTGAAAAGGGTTCTTTTGGGGTAGGACAATATAAGATGAGTTTATCCGAAATTGTGAATACGAGTCTAAAACGTTATGGATGTATCGTAAAATGAATATTTAAATGATTATTGAGTAAAAGGTGGCAATTACGGGTGGTCGGTTACGGTGTGAATGTTATAAACGGAAACCAGAGCAAAGATTGATCCTATTTGAAAAACGGTTACTTCTTGGATCACCTGCAAAGCTTAAAATTTTCACCTTCCAACGACAATATTCAGGTGAATAATACAGTTTGCGGAACAGACATAGCCCGACATCGGGGTGTCACCAGTCATGAGCATCTATCATAAAAGCTACAAGTCTGAAAGAGTCTACACAACTATTACATAACTAAAACATGAGAAAATAAGATAGCGGGAGAAGCACTGGGCTGTGAACGCGGAGCAGCTACCTAGTGAATCTCCAAAGTCTGCTAGAAGCTCTCAACCTTCGCAAGCAGGACCTGAAGCGTCTGAATCTGCACACGGGGTGCAGGGAGTAAAGAGAGTACTCCAACTCAGTGAGTAATAATAATAAATGCAGACTGAGAAATAATAAATCATGTAAAGGCACATCAACAGGCTATAAAGAAGCAGTAAAAGCCAGTAAAAACAATGAAACAATGAAAACATGTAAAGTCACTTTAGTTCAGTTTAAGCTTCTTTAGTATGCCTTTTTAACAGTTAAGCAAATAAATGACAAGCAGCTAGAACAGATAAGCACATAAAGAACCGCCCCTCGGGCACAATAATGATAGAATCAGCCCCTCGGGAAACACATGGAACAATACCAGACCCACGGGCTACAACTCATATCATAATGGGTACCTGCGCTCACTGGGAGAATGCAGACTCCTGAAGGGGCCCCTTACAGCCCTAGAGCAATATCAAGCCATCTCGCGGCAAAATCAATAGGCTCTCGGCCTCATATCAACAAGCCACCTCGTGGCGTACAATCTTAGGCCCTCGGCCTCATAATCATAAATCAGTGTATCCTCATAACACATGCCCTCAACCTTACTTAGTCAGAATATGATAAGCCACTAGGGCAACAGTAAAACATACTGCTCAGCCCAAATTATCATTTAAAATATCATTTAATGTATTAAAGCAGACTAAACGTGGCTCAGTTATGAAAACAGTAGAATATAGCATGACTGAGTACACGTATAAAGTCAAAATAGTGAGGAAATATCAGTAAGAATCCCCATCAAAATAGTTGTCACGAGGCCCAAATATGGCATTCTGCCCAAAACATGATGATAGCAAACAATTTTCAATCAAATACGCGGTAAAACAGTCATTCGGGATTGACTAAGTCACAATCCTCAACGGTGCACGACCCCACGCTCATCATCTAGCATGTGCATCACCTCAATATTGCACAACGATATGAAATCCGGGATTTCATACCCTCGGGACAACATTTAAAATCATTACTCACCTCAATCTGGTAAAAAATCTAGCCTGCGATTCCTTTGCCCCTCGAATCAGCCTCCTCTCACGTCGAATCTATTAAAAGTCAGAATCACGACGTCAAAATATGGTAAGGGAACGAAACCAAAGCAAAAATAATGAATTTACAACATAAATTCCGAAATTATCCAAAACTTGACCCCCGGGCCCACGTATCGGATTTCGATAAAACTTACATCAATAGATTCCTACATCATACATATCAAAAGTCCCAAAATCCAACTGCAATTGGCCCCTCAAATGCTCAAGTCTAGGTCTCTAATACCAAGCCATAGTTTCCCTAAATTTTAACCTTTAAATTTCCATAATTACAACACTAATCCGTGAAATAATACCATAGAAACAAGTTTTAGGTTCAACAATCTTACCTCCAGACGATAACCCTCGATTCCCTCTTCAAATTCTCCCAAAAGCTCCAAAACCGACTTAGAAATGGTGGAATAACCCAAAACTTTGCGAAGGAAATAATTTATACCTTCTGGCTCAGGGATTTCGCACCTGCGGCCTAGATACCGCTTCCGCGGTACCGCTTTTTCATTCCATGAACCGTTTTTGCGGTTTTCACTTAATCCCCTCAGTCTCCGCATCTGCGATGCCTAACCCGCATATGCGCCATCGCAGGTGTGGTTCCTCAACCACTTCTGTGGTTCTTGCCAACCTTCCACTTGGCCGTATCTGCGGCTCTCTTTTCGCTTCTGCGAGACCGCACCTGCGGTCACCTAGCCGCAGGTATGGTTATGACAGCAATGGAACATCTTTAGCTGCCAAAACCAACCTCCAAACTTTCCGCCAACTATCCGAAATCACCCCGAGGCCCCCGATACCTCAACCAAAAGCACCAACAAGTCCTATACCACCATCCAAACTTATACCAATCTCCAACACACCTCAAATAACATCAAATCAGCCAAAACACAACGGATTCAAGCCTAAGTTTCCAAAATCTTCCGAATCACGCTTTTGATAAAAAAGTATACCAAACCACGTCCGAATGACCTAAAATTTTGAACACACATCCTAAATGACCCAACAGAACTACTGCAACTCTTTTAATTCCATTCCAACTCCTGTATCAAAATCTCACCTATCAACCGAAAAATGCCAAAAATTAATCTCGCTAATTCAAGCCTAAATCTACTCCGGACCTCCTAAACACATTTCGATCAGGCACCCAAAGCTATTGGAACCATCAAAACTCACATCCAAGCCCTCTAACACATAAGTTAACATCTAGTTGACTTTTCCTACTTAAGCTTCTCCAAAAGAGACTAAGTGTCCCAAACATTTCCGAACTCGAGCCAACCAACCCGATCACACAAAGAACCAATAAACAAAGTAATAAGAAGCAGAAATGGGGGAAACAAAGTGGTAACTCATGAGATGACTTGCCGGGTCGTCGCATCCTCCCCCTCTTAAATAAATGTTCGTTATCGAACGGGTCAAGAAACATGCCTGAAGCCTCAAACGGGTGAGGATATCTACTCCGCATCTCCCGCTCGGTCTCCCAGGTAGCATCCTCCATGGTTTAACCTCTCCACTGCACCTTCACTGAAGCTATATCCTTTGACCTCAACTTTCGAACCTCACGCTCCAAAATAGCTGCTTGCTCCACACCATAAGTCAAATCACTATCTAACTGAACTGTGCTGAAATCCAGAACATGAGACGAATCCCCAATATACTTTCGACGCATAGAAACATGAAATACCGGATGCACACTCGACAAGCTGGGTGGCAAAGCAAGCTCATAAGCCACCTCCCAATCCTCCGAAGCACCTCAAAAGGCCCAATGAATCGAGGACTCAATTTATCCATCTTCCCAAATCTCATAACACCCTTTATGGGTGAAAACTTCCACAAAACATTCTCGCCAACCATGTAGGACACATCCCGAACCTTCCTGTCAGCATAACTCTTTTATCTCGACTGCGTTGTACGAAGCCTCTACTGAATCACCTTCACATTGTCTAAAGCATCCTGCACCAAATCTGTACACAATAACCTAGCCTCACTGGGCTCAAACCAGGCCAATCAACTGGAGATCTACACCGCCTCCCATACAAAGCCTTATATGGAGCCATCTGAATAGTTGACTGGTAACTATTGCTGTATGCAAACTCTGCAAGTGGTAGAAACTGATTCCATGACCCTTTGAAATCTATGACACAAGCACGTAACATGTCCTCCAATATTTGAATAGTGCGCTCGGACTGCCCGTCCGTCTGAGGGTGAAAAGCTGTGCTCAACTTAACCTTAGTACCCAACTCTCACTGCATAGACCTCCAAAATTGCGAAGTAAACTGAGTGCCCCTATCTGAAATGATGGAAACTAGGACACCATGCAAACGAATAATCTCCCGAATATAGATCTCTACCAACCTCTCTGAAGAATAGGTAGTATACACAGGAATGAAGTGCGCGGACTTGGTCTGCCGATCCACAATCACCCAAATAGCATCGAACTTCTTCAAAGTCCGTGGGATCCCAACTACAAAGTCCATAGTGATCCTCTCCCACTTCAACTTTGGAATATCCATCCGCTGAAGCAAGCCACCCGGTCTCTGATCCCTATATTTTACTTGCTGACAATTGAGACACTGAGCTACAAATCCCACAATGTCTTTCTTCATCCTCCTCCACTAATAATATTGTATCAAATTCTGATACATCTTCGCAGCACTTGGATGAATGGATTACGGCGAGCTATGGGCCTCTTCTAGAATCAACTCCCGAAGCCCATCCACATTGGGCACACAAATCCGGCCCTATAGCCTCAACACCCCATCACCACTAATAGCCACATCTATGGCATCATCATGATGAACTATGTCTTTAAGGACAAGAAAATGTGGATCATTATACTGGCACTCTCTGATGCAATAATATGAGGAAGACCGAGAAATCACAAAAGCCAATACCAGACTGGGCTCCGAAATATCCAATAACATCACGGACCGATTGGACAAGGCCTAAGCATCAACTGCAAGAGGTCTCTCCCCAACTGGGATATATGTCAAATTCCCCATACTCGCTGCCTTTCAGCTCAAAGCATCGGCCCCCATATTGGCCTTCCGCGGATGGCACAATATAGTGATATCATAATGCTTTAGCAACTCCAACCATCTCCACAGCCTCAAATTGAGATCCTTCTACTTGAACAACTACTGATGGCTATGATGATCAGTAAACACATCACAAGACACACCATACAAATAATGCCTCCAAATCTTCAGTGCGTGAACTATGGCAGCCAACTCCAAATCATGAACAGGGTAGTTCTTCTCATGGGGATTCAACTGATAAGAAGCATAAGCTAAAACTCTACCCTCCTACATACACATACAATACCAACTCTCGAAGCATCACAATACACGGTATATGAACCTGAAGCTGATGGCTAAACTAACACTTGAACTATGGTCAAGGCTGTCTTGAGCTTCTGAAAGATCTCTTCACACTCATCCGGCCATACAAATTAAGCACCCTTCTAAGTCAACTTGGTCAAGGGTGATGCGATAGATGAAAATTCCTAAACAAACGGCGATAATAGCCTGCCAAACCAAGAATGTTGCGAATCTCTGTGGCTGAGGATTTTTTGGCCAACTCTAAACTGCCTCTATCTTCTTTGGATCAACCTGAATACCCTCATTGCATACCACGTGCCCCAAGAAAGCCACTGAACTGAGCCAAAACTCACACTTGAAGAACTTTGCATAAAGCTTCTCCTCCCTCAATCTCTGCAACAGAACTCTCAAATACTTCGCGTGCTCCTCCTAACTACGCGAGTACGCCAGAATATCATCAATGAAAATTATGACAAATGAGTCGAGATAAGGCCGAAACACGCTGTTCATCAAATGCATGAACGTTGCCGTGGTATTGGTTAGCCCAAAAGACATCACCAAGAACTCATAATGACTATATCGGGTCCTAAAAGCTGTCTTAAGAATATCCGAGTCCCTGATTTTCAACTGGTGATAACCTGAACGGAGATCAATCTGGAGAACACTCTCGCTCCTTGAAGCTGGTTGAATAAATCATCAATGAGAGGTAAAGAATACTTGTTCTTGACTGTTACCTTGTTCAACTGCGTATAATCAATGCTCATCCTCATCGTGCCATCCTTCTTCTTCACAGATAGAACCAGCGCACCTCCTTTAACTCCTTCAACTCCGGTAGTGCCATACGATACGACGGAATAGAAATAGGCTAAGTGCTCGGCACCAGGTCAATACCAAAATCAATATCCCTGTCCGGTGGCATGCCCAACAGGTCTGCAGGAAACACATCTGGAAAATCTCTCACAACTAGAACAAAATCAATACCGGGGATCTCTGCATTGACATCCCTTACAAACGCTAGATATGAAAGACAACCTTTACCAACTATACGCTGGGCCTTCAAGAATGAGATTACCCTACTGGGAACATAATCAGTCAAACCTCACCACTCAATCCATGGCACACCTGGTATAGCCAATGACACTGTCTTAGCATGACAACCCAGAATAGCACGACACGAAGATAGCCAATCCATGCCAAAAGTAACATTGAAGCCTACCATACAAAATAACAACAGATCCACTCGGGTCTCCAGACAACCAATAGTCACCACACACAACTAGTACACATGGTCTACAACAATAGTATCGCCCACCGGAGTAAATACATAAACAGGTGAAATAAGAGACTCACGGGGCATATCAAAATAACGAGCAAATTATGATGACACATAAGAAAAGGTGGAACCGGGATCAAATAATATAGAGGCATCTCTATGGCAGACTGAAACAATACCTGTAATAACAGCATCTGAAGCAATAGCATCGGTTCAAGCTGGAAGTGCATAGAAACGGGCCTATCCGCCACCTGATCAACTCCCCCTCTAGGACGACCCCTAGCTGACTGACCTCTACCCCTAACCGGCTGGGTAGGTGGTAGTGAAGTAACTAGCACTGAAGCTGATGGCTGACTCCTCTCCTGAAACCCGCAAGATGACGAGGACACTTCCTCCACATATGGCCTATCTTTCCACACTCATAGCAACTCCCGGGTGCTAGAGACAGGGACTGAAAGGAACCCCTATCACCGGAATGACTAGTAGATGCACCTGGAATAGAAGAGCCATGAACTAATGGAGCACCAGACGAATACTGAGCTGGAAGGGCACTAAGTGATGATTGGCCCTTATGAGAACTGTGAGAACCATGACCCGATCACGCCCTACAATAACTTGGGCGAGCTGGCTGAGCATGCCTGAATGGACGACCTCTGTCGTGCTGAAACTGACATCTCGAAGGAGCACCACCATAACTACCCGATCCTTGAGGCTTCTTGGCCTCCCTCCTCTCTCGGTTATGGCGACGAACTGACTCAATCTAACGAGCAATGCCAATAACCTCCTCAAAAGTAGCTCCAGATACCCTGTCCCTGGTCATGAGAATATGAAGCTGATATGTGAGGCCATCAACAAACCTCATAATCCTCTCTCTATCTATTTGAACCAACCAAATAGCACGATGAGCTAACTCGGAGAACCTCATCTCATACTATATCACAGTCATCTCAGCCTGACATAACCAATCAAACGGCCTACGCATCTCCTCTTTGGGAGACTGTGGCACATACTTCTCCAAAAAAGAGAACGAAGAACTGTTTCCAGGTAAGGGGTGCTGCACCAACAAGCCTACGCCTCTCAATGCCTCCCACCAAGTGAAGGAAGCTCAAAAAAACTAAAAATTAGACAAACAAACCCCGCTATTCTCTAGAATACTTGTTGTACGAAGAATCCTCTGCCACTTATCCAAAAAACGCTGGGCATCCTCGCCCTCTGCACCACTGAAATTCGGAGGCTAAAGTCTACAAAACCTCTCCAACCAGCGTTGCTCGTCCTCTGGCATGGCAGAAGCTACAAAGTCCTGAGCAGCTACAATCGACGGGAGTCTGATTGCCTTTCCCGGCCTGTGAAGTAGCTGCGGTTGTAGTAACTGAGACCGCCTGAGCTAGGCCAGTGCATACTGATAGAATCCGAGAATAGGCCTCTTGAAGAACCAGAATCACAATGGGCACAGCTCGTGCCTGAGCTGGTGCTGTTAGAGCGTCCACAACTGGGACCTGATCCTGAACTGGGGCGGTTGGTGAATCTGCAGGTGCTGCCCAAGCTGCTGTGTGGGCCACACCCCTGCCCCTATCACGACCACAACTGCGTCCTCGGCCTCTAGTTTCCACAATTGGTCGTCCATCCTGAACGGTAGTTCGTGTCCTTTCCATCTGTGAGGGAATAGAACAACAAAAGTTTAGTAATCGGATCAACAGATTCACACGACAAGAATTTCAAGAATATGATATTTTTCCTGAAGGTTTTGCATCCTCTTGAGGATAAATATAGACGTCTCCGTACCGATCCGCTAGACTCAACTAAACCTGATCATGACTCATAAGACTTATGTAACCTAGGTTGTGATACCAACTTGTCACGACCCTAAACTCAGACCCGGTCATGATGGCGCATCTCGTGAAGACAAGGCCAGCCGACAGACGTAATTCATTTTAAGCAGTTAAAATAATAGAATTAAGTCCTTAGCATAATAATAATCCCAAAGTAAAGGTGAATAATATAGTTTATGGAATAGACATAGCCCGACATCGGGGTGTCACCGGTCATGAGCATCTATCATAAAAGCTACAAGTCTGAAAAAGTCTACATAACTATTATATAACTAAAACCGGAGAAAATAAGATAGAGGGAGAAGCACTGGGCTGCGTATGCCGAGCAGCTACCTAGTGAATCTCCGAAGTCTGCTAGAAGCTCTCAACCTTCGCAACCAGGACCTGAAGTGCCTGAATCTGCACACGGGGTGCAGAGAGTAAAGCGAGTAGTCCAACTCAGTGATAAATAATAATAAATGCAGACTGAGTAGTAAGAAATCACATAAAGGCACATCAACAGGCTATAAAGAAGAAGTAAAAGCCAGTAAAAGCAATGAAATGGTGAAACCATGTAATGTCACTTTAGTTCAGTTTTAGCTTCTTTAATATGCCTTTTTAATAGTTAAGAAAGTAAATGACAGGCAGCTAGAATAGATAAGCACATAAAGAACCACCCCTCGGGCACAATACCAATATAATCAGCCCCTCAAGCAACACATGGATTAATACCAGCCCCTCGGGCTACATCTCATATCACAATGGTTACCCGCGCTCACTGGGGGTGTGTAGACTCCTGGAGGGGCCCCTTAAGGCCCAAGTGCAATATCAAGCCATCTCGTGGAAAAATCAATAGGCTATCGACCTCATGTCAACAAGCCACCTCGTGGCGTATAATCTAGGCCCTCGGCCTCATAATAATAAATCAGTGTATCCTTACAACACAGGCCCTCAGCCTTACTCAATTAGAATCTCATAAGCCACTTGGGCAACAGTAAAACATACTGCTCAGCCCAAATTATCATTTATAATATCATTTAATGTATTAAAACAGAGTAAACATGGCTCCGTTATGAAAATAGTAGAATATAGCTTGACTGAGTACACGTATAAAACAGTGAGGAAATATCAGTAAAAATCATCTAAGGGTCCAAATAGTTGGCATGAGGCCCAAATATGGCATTCTGCCGAAAACATGATGACAACAAATAATTTTCATCCAAATACGTGGTAAAACAGTCATTCAGGACGGACAAAGTCATAATCCCCAACGGTGCACGACCCCACGCTCATCATCTAGCATGTGCGTCACCTCAATATAGCATAACGATGTGTAATCCAGGGTTTCATACCCTCAGGACAACATTTAAAATCATTACTCACCTCAATTCGGTCCAAACTCTAGCTCGCGACTCCTTTGCCCCTCGAATCGGCCTTCTCTCGTGTTGAATCTATCCAAAATCAGAATCGCGACGTCAAAGTATGCTAAGGGAACGAAGTCCATGCGAAAATAATCAATTTACAACATAAATTCCAAAATTATCCAAAACTCGACCCCCGGGCCCACGTCTCGGATTCCGATAAAATTTAAATCAATAGATTCCTTATGTCCCCACGAGTTCATACATATCAAAAGTCCCAAAATATGACCATAATTGGCCCCTCAAATTCTCAAGTCTAGGTCTCCAATACCGAGCCCTAGTTTCCCCAAATGGTAACCCTTAAATTTCCATAGTTGTAGCTCTAATCTGCGAAATAATACCATAGAAATGAGTTTTAGGTTCAACAATCTTACTTCCAGACAATAACCCTCGATTCCCTCTTCATGTTCTCCCAAAAAGCTCCAAACCCGAATTAGACGTGGTGGAATAACCTAAAAATTCACGAAGGAAATAATTTATACCTTCTGGCCTAGGGATTCCGCACTTGGGGCCTCAGATACCACTTATGTGGAACTACTATTGCGTTCCATCAACCGCTTCTGCGGTTTTTACTTTAGCCCCTCAGTTTCTGCATCTGCGATGCCTAACCCACAGCTGCGCCATAGCAGGTGCGACTCCTCAAGCGCTTCTACGGTTCCAGCCAATCTTCCACTTGGCTGCATCTGCGACTCTCTTTTCACTTCTGCGGGACCGCACCTGCGGTCACCTAGCAGCAGGTGCAGCTATGACAACAATGGAACATCTTCAGCTGCCAAAACCAAATTCCAAACTTTCCGCCAACCATCAAAAATAAAATTTCCTATACCACCATCCAAACTTATACCAATTTTCAACACACCTCAAACAACATCGAATCAGCCAAAACACATCGGATTCAAGCTTAAGTTTCCAAAATCTTCCGAATTGCGCTTTTGATAAAAAAATATACCAAACCCCATCCGAATGACCTGAAATATTGCACACACATCCCAAATGACACAACTGGACTACTGCAACTCCCGAAATTCAATTTTGACTCCTATATCAACATCTCACCTATCAACCGAAAAATGCCAAATTCCAATCTCGCCAATTCATGCCTAAATCTACTCCGGACCTCCAAAACACATTTTGATAACACTCCTAAGTCTCAAATTACCTCCCAAAGCTATCCAAACCATCGAAACTTACATCCGAGCCCTCTAATACATAAATCAACAACTAGTTGTCTTTTTCATCTTAAGCTTCTCCAAAAGAGACTAAGTGTCTCAAACCTTACCAAAACCTTTCCAATCTCGAGCCAACCAACCCGATCACACATAGAACTGATAAACAAAGCAATAAGAAGTAGAAATAGGGGAAATGGAGCGGTAAATCATGAGACAACTGACGGGAGGCAATGCTTGGCCTCGTACAAGAAGAGGAGACAGTGCATAGTCTCGATGCAAGGAAAGCTAGTAGTTAGCACTACGTAATTTGGGAGGCAATGCTAAGCATCATGTAGGAATAGGAGACAATACTTAGTCTCATGCAGGGAAAGGCAGTGCTTAGCCTTATGCGATTAGGGAGGCAGGGTTTGGCCTCATATAAATAGGAAAGGCAATGCTTAGCCTTTATGCAATTAGGGAGGAAGTGATGAGGCATGCAAATAGGAGACAATGCTTAATCTGAGGCAAATAAAGGCAGTGCTTAGCCTTATTCCATTAGGGGGTCAATGCTTAGCCTGATGCAAAGAGGAGACAATACTTAGTCTCATGAAAATAAGAACAGTGCTTAGCCTTATGTAATTAGGGAGGCAATTCTTAGTCTAATGTAAATAAAAACAGTGCTTAGTCTTATGCAATTAGGGAGGTAATACATTGCCTGATGTAAAGAATATGAGGCAAGTGAAAACTATTCCTTAGCTGAAGATATTTGTGCTAGATAATTTGTTGTCTTAAAGGCAGTGTCTTGATTTATCTATGAGTATCATTGTCTTATTGTACCTGCATTCAAAGAAAAATTATGAGTTCCGTGGGGAAGGTTTGTTCGTGCTTTTGTCTTCTGCCTTACCCATGCTCCTTTTTTGAGATCCTGTTTGAGTTACCCTGGGTAACATCTGGTTGCTATAGAAATAATGTTTTTTTGAAAAATATGCATGTCTTTAATAAATATAGCTATTTTTCTAAAACATAGTAATATGCGATATCAAGTAAGTTAGATGAACCAATGACGGTGACATATTTTAGAGACAACGCGACCTTCTTGCTTTAAAATTTTTAGGGTCCTCTTCAAAATTCTTCCCCAGTTTGAATGCCATTCTCTAATTGTTCTGTGTATGACGAAATTGGCTTCACTTGGTTCAGAATTTTGAGGACCATGGAAAAATTAAGATTTTATTAAGATGTGACTGAACCCACAGGGCGGCCTATGTATCCCCTCTTAAATGGTAATCAGGTCAAGCGTAGTTCAGTTACATCAAGTGAAGAAATGTAAACAATCCTAAACATAGTGTCTCTTTATTGCGTCTGAGTTGATTGGTTTTGGCCAAATCTCTCAATCCATTTCTGCAAGTATGAGTATTCCTCCTGTTATACTCGATGAACTATGTAAGGACCTTGCCAATTGGGTGAAAACTTCACTTTGGCTTCATCTTGATGTAGGAAGATTTGCTTTAGCACTAACTGCCCTGGTGTGAATTTGCCTAGGCCTGACCCTTTTGTTGAAAGCTGTGGACATTCTGTTCTGGTAAAGTTGACCGTGACATATCACATTCATTCTTTTTCATTCAGTGAGAGCCAGTTTTTCATAACAACTTTTTATCAATTCTGTATCACTGAGTTTGGCTTCTTGCATGATTTTTAAATAAGGAATTTCTACTTTGGCGGTAATGATGGCTTGAGTACCATAGACCAGCAAATAAGGAGTTTCCCTGCTTGATATGAAAAGCGTGGTATGATATCCAAGTAGGAGAAACGACAACTTCTTGTGCCATTTTTTGTGATTATCTACCATTTTTCTCAATATCTTCTTGATGTCTTATTGGCAACTACCACAACTCCTTTCATTTGCGGCCTGTATGTTATGGAATTCTTATATTTGATCTTGAAGGTTTCACTCATAGATCTCATGAAATCACTGTTAAGGTAGGTAGCATTGTCAATGATGATTAATTTCGGTACCTCGAATCAACAAACAATACAGTCCTTAACAAGATCTGTGATGACCTTCTTAGTTACAGCTTTGTAGGATGCGATTTCAACCCATTTTGTGAAATAGTAGATGGTGACTAGGATAAACCTGTTCCCATTTGAAGCGGCGTTTTTGATTAGACCAATGACATCGACCTCTCAAGCGGAGAAAGGCCACGACGCACTCGTTGCATTGAGTTCATTGGGTGCCACTCGTATAATATCAGCATGTACTTGGCATTGATGACACTTTTAGACATACCTGATGCAGTCTGTTTCCATAGACATACAAAAATATCCTACTCTTAATATCCTCTTAGTCAAGATGAAGTCATGCATGTGTGGTCCGCAAGTTCTGACATGTACCTATTAGAGCATTTTGGATGCTTCCTCGGCGTCGACACACCGTATTAGTCCCAGGTCGGGAGGCCTTCTATACAGAATTCCTTCGCTTTGGAAGAAATAGTTGGACAACCTTTGGAGTGTGTGTTTCTGAGTATGATTTGCGTGCTCTGGGTATTCTCGTATTTCCAAATACTCTTTGATATCGTGGAACCATGGATTTCTATCAGTTTCCTCTTCAACATGAGCACAATAAGCTGGCTGATTTTGAATCCCTACAGGGATATGGTCGATAAAATTCTTGTTTGGGTGTTATATCATGGAAGATAAAGTAGCCCTGGCATCGGCGAACACATTCTGAATCCTCGGAACATGTTTGAATTTTATCTTTGTGAAACTCTTCTTGAACTCTTGTACATAGCAAAAATATAGAAATATCTTGATATTATTTGTAGCCCATTCTCCTAGAACCTAATGTACCAAAAGGTCTAAATCTCCAATTATCAGCAATTCCTGAGCGTTTATGTCGATGCAGAACTTCAGTTTTAAGATGTAGGCCTCATATTCTGCCATGTTGTTGGTACATAGGAACCTGAGCTTTGCGGATACTGGATAGTGTTGACCTGTTTCTAATACTAAGACAACTCCAATACCCAATCCTTAGAAGGATGTAGCTCCATCGAAGAACATTCTCCAACCATCATATGTTTCAGTGATATCTTCTTCTACGAATGATACCTCTTCATCGGGAAAATACATTTTCAATGGTTCATATTCTCCACCTACAAGATTTTCTGCAAGATGATCGACCAGTGCTAGCCCTTTGACTTCCTTCTGAGTTACGTAGATGATGTCGAACTCACTCAGTAGTATCTGCCATTTTGCTAACTTCCCCGTAGGCATGGGTTTCTAGAAGATATATTTTACTGGATCCATTTGATATGAGATATGTCATGTAGGCATAGAAGTAATGCCTCAACTTTTGAGCTATTCATGTTAAGCACAGCAGGTGCATTCCAACAAAGAATACCATGCTTTATAGGGTGTGAACTTCTAACTCAGGTAGTATATGGCTTGCTCCTTTCTTCCCGTCTTGTCATTTTGTCTCAAGACACAGCCGAAAGCCCCATCTTGTACAGATAGGTAGAGAAGCAGAGTCTTCCAGGCTCCGGAGGGACAAGGACTGGTGGTTTGGACAAATATTCCTTTATTTTGTCAAAGGCTTTCTAGAATTCTTCAGTCCAGTTTGTTGCAATATTTTTCTTCAACATTCTGAAAATCGGTTCACAGATCACAGTTGATTGTGCTATGAAATGGCTGACATAGTTGAGATGCCCTAAGAAACTCATCACATATTTATTGCTCTTCGGAGGTGGCAAGTCTTGGATAGATTTGACCTTTGACGGGTCTAATTCAATCCCTCAGCGACTCATGAGGAAACCTAGAAATTTTTCGGCAGCGACTTCGAAGGTACACTTTGCAGGATTCAATTTCAGATTGTACGTTCAAAGCCTATTAAAGAATTTCCTCATGTCTGATGTATGATTTGTTCTTCTTCTGGATTTGATGATGACATCATCCACGTACACCTCTATTTCCTTGTGTATCATGTCGTGGAAAATGGTTGTCATGGCTCTCATGTAAGTTGCTCCAGCATTCTTTAGGCCAAACGACATCATTTTATAGAAATATACCCCCCCATGGTATGATAAAGACTGTCTTTTTTGTATCCTCTTTATCTATCCAGATCTGATGATACCTCGCGAAGGAATCCACAAAAGACTAGAGATCATGCTTGGCACAATTGTCGATCAGTATGTTTATATTGGCCAACAGGAAATCATCTTTGGTATTTAATTTTTTTAAATCCTGATAATCGACACATACTCTGACCTTCCCACCCTTCTTCGGAACTGGCACAATGTTGGCCAACCAGGTCGGATATTCGACCACTCCGAGAACCTTGGCTTTGATCTGCTTGGTGACTTCTTTTTGTATTTTCAGACACATATCAGGCTTGAACTTTCTAAGCTTTTGCTTTACAGGAGGACACATAAGATTGGTGGGTAACTTATGAGCCACTGTGGATGTTCTTAGGCCGGTCATACCATCATAAGACCATACAAAGATGTCTTCATATTCCTTCAGGAATCTGATGTAATCTTCCTTCTTTGATGGTGATCGGTGACTACTTACACGTGCTTCCTTCACTGTTTCAGCGTCCCCTAAGTTAACTGTCTCGGTCTCATCTAAATTAGACTTAGGCTTGTTTTCAAAATTTTCCACTTCTCTGGAAATTTTGCCGGGTATTATATCATCTTCCAAATCCTCTGAATCACTATACTTATATTGCATTGTCTTATTACATGTCACAGTCATAGGTTCATCAGGATAAGTAATAATAATGTTGTAGAGAAAATGTAAAGGATAATTATAAATACTAAAACAACAATGCATTAAATAAGTCTTGAAAACATCAAAATAAGTACGGCTCGATGACTCGAGTAATTATTTTGAAATAGAATATGTTAAAAAAATACAGAAAAATGTCTTAGATGCTCACAAAATTGCCTTTCAAAAATAAATGATGTTAATTGCCAAGCTACCTAGGAACTCGACGGGCCCAGGATACTGCGATAGTCTAGTTCTTGAGAACAACTCCTTTCTCCATAATCCGAATAGTAAGGTCTTCCTCCTCCTCCTCTTCAACTTTCACACTACATTCCATGTCTTCATCATCCAGAGATAGACTCCTTATGCCAACTAAAGTTTCATCCTCTTCAGACCCCTATATCACGTCTGCTTGTTGAAATGTCTGGTGCAAATGCAGTACTGGTTCTTCCAGAGGATAATAAGGACCACGCTATGGTGGAAACCAATCCTGATACTCTTGCCAAGTGTATTCATACCCAAGCCCAAAAGTTATACCATGACGCTTTGGTTTTACTGGTTTGGTGATCCCTTGGAGATTCTTGCCGAGAGCCTTGCCGTGTTCATACCTTGTCCACAGCAATATGCTTTTTATCTTGTTGCTCCAACATTTGTCTTTCTCAATTCTGTTGACGCGCTCAATGCAGTGGTATGTTTCACCACCCAACTTCCTTCTGTTCTCGATGACTGGAACAGTTAGACTAGTATAAATGGAATTACTCCCGTCTCCATAGATGATCACTTCCTAATGATTCCGTACAAAATTCACAGCCTGATGTAGAGTAGAAGTGTTCCATCTCGCCTTTTCGTACATTAAAATTTTGTTTTCAGTTAACCGACGTAGACTCTGGGAAGAGATCATCTTGAATTTAACGTACTTACGCTATTTATAACAAGCGATAAATACGTGTTATGAAGGACAAATGGGTACACGAATTAGAGAAAACGAGTTTCGTTGAAAATGGACAATTTGGGATGAAATACAGATCAAGTAATAATATCTGATAATTATAAACTATTACCATACGAGGTACCATACGACCACGGTAGTATAATAGATAAAATATATTAAAAATAACTAGAATTTTAGATAATTTATGATAATTTTTAAATTACGCGGGTAATTGATTAATTACGAGTAGTAAAATATTACCCGATTAACTAATAAGTGGATAAATAATTAATAATTAACCCCGCCCCCCATATGGAAAGGAGCCACAAAGCCTAGACAATTAGGTCGCTACATATAAATCACTTGACAATAACTTAAAGTTAAAGTCTTAAAAAGACCTAGAAAAGTCATATTGTAAGGCCCCGAAAAAGTTTTTTCAAGTAATTTGAGATTTCGTCGTGCCAAGGTAGACTAATTATAATATTTTATGTGATATTAACATGGTGTACATCGATTGGACTTCGTAAATAAGTGTACAAGTCTTGTGGTAAGTAATTTGGGGTCCAAGGAAGGGCCTAAGTCAAAGCCAGGTTGGAAAATTTTAAATTAGACGAAAGTTGTAAATGAGTGCGCACATGACATCACTTTGAACGATCATATCTCCAGTTATATAAAGAATTGTGTGACGATATACCTATCGAATTAAAGCCCTTTGAGTCTAATTTCCATCGCAACAAATCGTTCATCATTTGGAGGTGGATACAAGAAGTTATGACCATTTCACTGGTCAGGTGTCAGAACGCGCGAAGTCGCGCATTTCGCGCGTCTGAGGCAGAATGCTCAGCAAAAACGCGCGAACAGCGCGGGAACAGCACGCGAATTCGCACACCTGGAGGGTTTTTAAATACCCCAAGACCGGTCTAAAGTGTTCCCAAGTCATTTTTGGGGTTAAGGCTTGATCTCTCAAGGGGATTTCGTCCCAAACTTCATTCCTATGATCCAAGGTAAGATTTTTGGAGTATTTTGAGTTGATTACTACTCCTAAACACTTATATTAACAAGGATTAATCTTGAAAATCCTTAGATTTCATTCAAATCCCTAAATTGATTCAAGAACACTACAAATTGGATTCTCAAGATTCTTACTACAAGAGGTATATCTACCATCTCTAACTACTCTATAGTGATTATTCATGTATGATATACATATTTGAACTCATGGGGTAATGATTGAAAGCCATAGGTGCCTAACTAAGGTTGTGTTGGTATTGTAGAGATTGTGAGATGGGTTATTGAGGTATGAGTCTTGGGTGTATTAGTATTTTGTATACATGCTTGTACAACTTAGGTTTATGGGAAGATTATTCAACATAAGTAAGTAAAGATTGGGTAAGGGAATGAAGGAAATCTCATAAAAAGGATTTGAAATCAAGACGCTCATCTAGTATTTGATAAAATGCTCAAATGAGCTAGAATTATGAATATCTTCCTAATTTGTGTTCAATTTTGCTATGTCACAAAATAGATTGAAGTTGCTAGAATTTTCGGGATGTTGTAGTAATTAAAGGAAAGCTCAAGAAAGGTATGTATGGCTAAAACTCCCTCTTCTAAGAAATTGAGCTCCCATGGTGTCCCTGCGCATGTTGTGAGTCCGAAATTTGATTTATGTAGTATTCATTATTTCAAAGGATTTGGGTGTTTCAAGAATATATGTGAAAGATGTACCTCAACATGTTTAATATATTATCCTTGGTAAATGAGGATATGTGAAAAATTGGAACTCTGTGCTAAAAATGTCTAGACTTCAAGTCAAGTTTAAATTGATATTTTGATGCCAAATCGTGTGAGAAAACTCGTTATGGTTGATTCTCCAAATTGTTCTTATATGTACCAAATGTATTCGATTGATTGTGTCTAGTTGTTGGTAATGTATAAAGATGTTTAGAAGTGAAGTAGGTGACTGTGTAAATGTGGTAAAATTGAACCGTGGATTTTTGCTGTGATTGGTACCTTACATGAATGGGTGTTGTGACGCTATATTTGTGAAAGATGCATTCCAATATGATCAAGGTTCTATTGTTGATAACATAAAAAGGGTGCAAGGAATATGAATCATGTATTGAAATGCTAAGACCTTAAATTGAGATTGAGTTGCATATCTTATGTCAAACTATGTGAAACCCTCTACGTATATAGATGTTTGAAGTGATCAAATGAATTTGGAAAATAGAGTGTGGCCAATATGCCGAGAACTTGAATTATAATTGTATAATGTCATGATTAAAAAATAATGATTCAAGGATAATTGGTGTAGTTAGTTGCTTATGCCTTTGATGTGTGTTTTTATTGCGGGTTGGTGTACCCACTGTATTGATTCGGAAGAGCCCCAGGTGTTTTAAAGTTTCATTGTCAATAAACTTGAGGGTATGATCTCTGAGATATTGTATATGCCGAGGATTCAGGGTTCCACTCATGTATACTTGACATCTTTAATTGAATGGCATGTTGTTGAAATTGATATTGATGTGAAATGTGGGAAAGAAGAGATTGAGTTATGAATTGTGGCTTAGTTTCATGTATGTTGTAATAATTGTGGCCCCATGTGCCGATTAATTGATATGTGGAACCTATGGACGGGCTATAAAATGCATATGTGTATAATATAATATTTGGAACCTATGGGCGGGCTGTGAAACGCATAGGTGTATAATATAATATGTGGGACCTATGGACGGGCTATGAAACACATAGGTGTATAAGGTAATATGTGGGACCTATGGACGGGCTGTGAAACACGTAGGTGTATAATATAATATGATGTGTGAACCCTATGGACGGGCTATGAAATGCATAGGTGTATAATATAATGTGTGAACCCTATGGACGGGCTATGAAACGCATAGGTGTATAACATGATATGTGAACCCCATGGACGGGCTATGAAACACAACCTAAAGGTATGAAAATTATGTGAAAGCTATGTGATCCCTTTTATTTGATAATGTTGTGATCATTTAAAGTGTTTGAGTTTCACATGTGATTTCCTTATTGTTGTATGAAAGTTTTTCTAAACAGATGGTGTTTAGTTATACATACTAGTGCTATTCAATGGAACTAACATCCCTTTTGCCGGGGGCGCTACATTCGTGTTATGATTGTAGGTGGTTCTATAGAAGGTAGTGTTGGTCGCAGCTAGTGACACATCTTCCTTTTAGCTGATTTGGTGAGCCACACTTCATTTCGGGGTCCTGTATGATTGTTATCATGTACTTTGTATTTAGAGGTATAGCCAGAGCCTTGTTGCCAGCACTTCCATATTATCCTTCAGTTTTATGTAGAGGCTCCGTAGACAGGTTGTGGGTGGTGTTTGATATTGGGAATTAAAGTTGAAATGNTTCTTATTAAGTATGAGTAATGGAGTCCATCTCCTCTTTATTCATGAAATAGTTTGGGTAGAATGAAATCTAATAGTCTTGCTCAGTCGGGTTTACTCGGTTGAGCGCCGGTCGCGCTCCTCTGATTTTGGGGCGTGACAAACTTGGTATCAGAGCTTAAGGTTTTAAAGTGTCCTAGGATGTCTCGGAGCCATGTCTAGTAGAGTCCTTCTTATCGGTGTGTTGTCGACCACATCTATAAGTTGGAGGCTACATGGACATTTAGGAATATTACCCTTCTTCAACACTCCAAATCGTGCGATAAAGCTTGACTATGAGATTGTTTTCTAACTCGTGCGTTGAGATTCAAGGTAATCAAGTAATGTTGTCATATGTCATTACCAATGGGGAAAGACATGGATATTAAATAGATGGCACATTTATCTTGTAGAGCAAATGGTATGGATATATAGTATAAAGGCATAGTACCATAAGTATACTTTATTTGAGAAAGGTGTTAAAAGTGATTACCCGCCCAAAGAGGCATTGATTTGATAAATAAGATGTAAGCTTGAATAGAACACGTGGATAGTGCGAGAAGTATGTAAATGATCCTAAGGTGTGAAAAAACATTGGTTATATAAGTACGTGACATATGAGAGAATGACCAAGATATTAATGATGAAAGTTTAAGTCTCTCACATGAGGTAAGAAGTTATGAAATGAGACTCAATTAAACCCAAGGTAAGAAGACCCTTGTACTACGAACTGTGTAAGGACCCACAAATGTAGGAAGTTGTATTACACTCACAAAGGAGAGAAATTGAAATCCCAGACCTGTGTGGCTGAATAAGAGTAGAGAACTTTTGAGATTAATACTATGGTGACTTAAATCTCCCTAATAGTCGAATATATATATGTATGAAGGATATATATGAGGCATATGTCCCTAAAGTTTCTAAATTCAAGACTTGTGTCAAAATCCTGGACATTCGCCCCAAGTGGGGGAGTAAGGGCCGTCGTGAGGCCACTTAAATACAATGAAACAAGAGTGAGACCATGTAGCTAAGATTTTTAAATATTTCTNGTGGTGACGAAACGTATAACTTGTACAAATCTTTCCATTTTCCAAGTCGATCCGATCCATTCGTTCGTAGAGCTGATTGCGAGTTTTTAGAATGGGCTAATCATAGATTTGTGATTTGACCAAAGTTACAGGATATTAAGAAAATCAGAACAAGTGGGAGGAATAAATGTGATGCTACAATAACCCAAGAGGGTACTTGGGCTTGATGGAGAGCCTCTAAAGAATCTTACAAACAGATAAGTGTTAAGTGATATGCAGACGAACACACTTTCCCACGGATATCCTAATAAGAGTTAAGAGGTTAGCAGGATGAAATACCTAAGGTAAAATACCACGTAACATATGGAAGAGTGCATGGCTATTCACTAACTAGGAAGAATGAGGCGAGAAGAAATGGGGAGAAAACCTTTAAATTGAGATGGTCATGGTTATCATAAAATATTTTGCATCAGAACGGTGGATTCGCTTAGAGCACAAGTGTTATAAGGTACTAACCCCAATGCAACCGACTTGGGCGACACTAAATATCAACTAAAGGATCTAGAGATAGTTCATGTCTACATGTAAGGGGAAGTGAGAATACCGGTGGTGAAGTGGTGGTATTATAAACTGATTAAACCAGACACAATGATATTACAAGTTCACGGGAGGTATGACCATTTAATTTCGTGCCATGGGAGACTGACCATGGGGTGATACTTTCATACATGCTTTGACCCCCAAAATCGGTAACTTTAACTCATACAGAAATGATCAGGTGAGATGGGAATATTGAGTAGGATTTGAGGTGTTTACACATGCTTACAACGCGAATTAAGTGCTTAGGAAGGATGTTTTTATACCGAGTATAGTGGTACGTCGCATATTAGGCTCAGCACTGTATTGATGTAATATGGTAGGGTAATTGCATACGCATCCAGATAGCTGAAGGAAAGAGATATGGGTAATAGTCTATGAACTATGTCACTCAATAGGAGTATGATGTTTTCCCATAGTTGTTCCTCATGAATTTGTGTTTTCATATGCCTATGTCTAAGAAGGTAGTGGTAAAAAGGGGTGTGAGTTGATTTGATTGAACTATATGATCATGGAAATATCCTATATGATGTACTACTAGAAAGAATTATCGTTGCTTGACTTCATACGGATGGTTGATTGAAATGAAATTATATTCTTGTTGATGAACACCTTTGTAATTACATTAATGACTGGTAGGGACTATTATGAACACATGACTATTTGGTTACTATTAAATGACATTCTTGATGGAGTGATGCCATGTGATGGAATTGTGGGTTGTTGTTGTTACCATGAATTGCATAACCGATGGAATGTAAATTGTACAGTGGAAATTATTGAAGGTGAAGTTAATGGATAGCTAGCTTATGCGAGATATCTTGCCGTCATTCTTTTTATATGAGTTTGGAGGTTAGGATTGCTCCATAAATATGTTGTAGCAAAGCTTGTAAGTCGATAAGACCACCTTGAAGGCCGAAAGTGTCGTGGAAAGAAAATATTTTCTCTTGATCGCATAACAATTGGTTTTGATTTGAAAGGTACCTTATAGGTGTTGTGAATTAAAAGGGTGCAGTCCATGTCCAGGTACCATTGTGATAATGTGGTACTTGTAATGTTGAGGTTTTTGTTATTGATATATACATTATGGTACTTTGTCTAATTGTGGATGTATTTTTAGGATGATTTTGGTGGTTCTCTGATAGGTGGATAGGCCTAGTTACAAAGGAAACTCTAGCAAAATTTTCGGATATTTAAGGAGTTAGCCAAATTCGGGGCTGTTTATATGTTTCATGATGTGAACGAGCTGAAGTTACATAAGGATGGATAATGAATGAACATCAATCCTCATTCGAGGACGAATGATCCTAGGGTGGGGGGAGAATGTAAGGCCCCGGAAAATTTTTTTCAAGTAATTTGAGATTTCGTCGTGCCAAGGTAGACTAATTATAATATTTTATGTGCTATTAACTTGGTTTACATCGATTGGACTTGGTAAATAAGTGTACAAGTCTTGTGGTAAGTAATTTGGGGTCCAAGGAAGGGCCTAAGTCTAAGCCAGGTTGGAAAATTTTAAATTAGACGAAAGTTGTAAATGAGTGCGCACATGACCTCAATTTGAACGATCATATCTCCAGTTATTTAAGTAGTTGTGTGAGGATCTACCTATCAAATTAAAGCCCTTTGAGTCTAGTTTCCAACGCAATAAACAGTTTATCATTTGGAGGTGTAGACGGGAAGTTATGACCAGTTCACTGGTCAGGTGTTAGAGCGCGCGAAGAGCACGCGAAGTCGCACATTTCGCACGTCTGAGGCAGAATGCTCAGCGAAAACGCGCGAACACCGCGCGAATTCGCCCACCTGGAGGGTTTTTAAATACCCCAAGACCGGTTTAGAGTGTTCCCAAGTCATTTTTGGGGTTAAGGCTTGCTCTCTCAGGGGATTTCGTCCCAAACTTCATTCCTATAATCCAAGGTAAGGTTTTTGGAGTATTTTGAGTTGATTACTACTCCTAAATAGTTATATTAACAAGGATTAATCTTGAAAATCCTTAGATTTCATTCAAATCCCTAAATTGATTCAAGAACACTACAAATTGGATTCTCAAGATTCTTACTACAAGAGGTATATCTACCATCTCTAACAACTCTATAGTGATTATTCATGTATGATATACATATTTGAACTCATGGGGTAATGATTGAAAGCCATAGGTACCTAACCTAGGTTGTGTTGGTATTGTAGAGATTGTGAGATGGGATATTGAGGTATGAGTCTTCGGTATATTATTATTTTGTATACATGCTTGTACAACTTAGGTTTATGGGAAGATTATTCAACATAAATAAGTAAAGATTGGGTGAGGGAATGAAGGAAATCTCCTAAAAATGATTTGAAATCAAGACGCTTATCTAGTATTTGATAAAATGCTCAAATGAGCTAGAATTATAAATATCTTCCTAATTTGTGTTCAATTTTGCTATGTCACAAAATAGATTGAAGTTGCTTGAATTTTCGGGATGTTGTAGTAATTAAAGGAAAGCTCAAGAAAGGTATGTATGGCTAAAAGTCCCTCTTCTTAGAAATTGAGCTCCCATGGTGTCCCTGCGTATGTTGTGAGTCCGGAATTTAATTTATGTAGTATTCATTATTTCAAAGGATTTGGGTGTTTCAAGAATATATGTGAAAGATGTACCTCAACGTGTTTAATATGTTATCCTTGGTAAATGAGGAAATGTGAAAAATGGGAACTATGTGCTAAAAATGTCTAGACTTCTAGTCAAGTTTAAATTGAGATTTTGATGCCAAATCGTGTGAGAAAACTCGTTATGGTTGATTCTCCAAATTGTTCTTATACGTACCAAATGTATTCAGTTGATTGTGTCTAGTTGTTGGTAATGTATAAAGATGTTTGGAAGTGAAGTAAGTGACTGCGTAAATGTGGTAAAATTGAACCTTGGATTCTTGCTGTGATTGGTACCTTACATGAATTGATGTTGTGACCCTATATTTGTGAAAGATTCCAATATGATCAAGGTGCTATTGTTGATAACATAAAAAGGGTGCAAGGAAAATGAATCATGTATTGAAATGCTAAGACCTTAAATTGAGATTGAGTTGCATATCTTATGCCAAACTATGCGAAACCCTCTACGTATATAGATGTTTGAAGTGATCAAATGAACTTGGAAAATAGAGTGTGTCCAATATGCCGAGAACTTGAATTATAATTGTATAATGTCATGATTGAAAAAGAATGATTCAAGGATAATTGGCGTAGTTAGTTGCTTATGCCTTTGATGTGTGCATTTATTGCGGGTTGGTGTACCCCCTCTATTGATTCAGAAGAGCCCCTGGTGTTTTAAAGTTCCATTGTCAATAAACTTGAGGGTATGATCTATGAAATATTGTATATGCCGAGGATTCATGGTTCCACTCATGTGTACTTGACATCTTTAATTGATTTGCTTGTTGTTGAAATTGATATTGATGTGAAATGTGGGAAAGAAGAGATTGAGTTATGAATTGTGGCTTAGTGTCAAGTATGCTGTAATGATTGTGGCCCTATGTGCCGATTAATTGATATGTTGAACCTATGGACGGGCTATGACACACATAGATATATAATATAATATTTGGAACCTATGGAGGAGCTGTGAAACGTATAGGTGTATACTATAATATGTGGGACCTATGGACGGGCTATGAAACGCATAGGTGTATAATGTAATATGTGGGACCTATGGACGGGCTGTGAAACACATAGGTGTGTAATATAATATGACGTGTGAACCCTATGGACGGGTTATGAAACGCATAGGTGTATAATATGATGTGCGAACCCTATAGACGGGCTATAAAATGCATAGTTGTATAACATGATATGTGAACCCCATGGACGGGCTATGAAACACAACCTAAAGGTTTGAAAATTATGTGAAAGCTATGTGATCCCTTTTATTTGATAATGTTGTGATCATTTAAAGTGTTTGAGTTTCACTTGTGATTTCCTTATTGTTGTATGAAAGTTCTTTCTAAATAGATGGTCTTTAGTTATACATACTAGTGCTATTCAATGGCACTAACGTCCCTTTTGCCGGGGGCGCTAAATTTGTGTTATGATTATAGGTGGTTCTATAGAAGGCAGTGTTGGTCGCAGCCAGTGACGCATCTTCCTTTCAGCTTATTTTATGAGCCCCACTTCATTTCGGGGTCCTGTATGATTGTTATCATGTACTTTGTATTTAGAGGTATAGCCAGAGCCTTGTTGGCAGCACTTGCATATTATCCTTCAGTTTTATGTAAAGGCTCCGTAGATAGGTTGTGGGTGGTGTTTGGTATTGGGAATTAAAGTTGAAATGTTGACATTTGGTAAATATTTATAAACTTGCAATATTTTGATAATTATGTTTTAAGCTTCTAATGGAAACAAGGTGGAAGTTGGTAATGAAATTCTTATTAAGTATGAGTAATGGAGTGCATCTCCTCTTTATTCATGAAATAGTTTGGGTAGAATGAAATCTTATAGGCTTGCTCAGTCGGGTTTACTTTTTTGAGCGCCGGTCGCGCTCCTCGTATTTTGGGGCGTGACAAACTTGGTATCAGAGCCTAAGGTTTTAAAGTGTCCTAGGATGTCTCGTAGCCGTGTCTAGTAGAGTCCTTCTTATCGGTGTGTTGTCGACCACATCTATAAGTTGGAGGCTACATGGACA
The DNA here is from genome assembly GCA_026770625.1 of Nicotiana glauca. Taxonomy (NCBI): domain Eukaryota; kingdom Viridiplantae; phylum Streptophyta; class Magnoliopsida; order Solanales; family Solanaceae; genus Nicotiana; species Nicotiana glauca. The sequence continues at coordinate 5,767 of MU689245.1, read as the reverse complement.
TTTAGGAATATTACCCTTCTTCAACACTCCAAATCGTGCGATAAAGCTTGATTATGAGATTGTTTTCTAACTCGTGCGTTGAGATTCAAGGTAAGTTTAAATGCTCTTTCGTTTATTTCAACTAATGTTGTCATATGTCATTACCAATGGGGAAAGACATGGATATTAAGGAGATGGCACATGTATCTTATTGAGCAAATGGTATGGATATATAGTATAAATACATAGTACCATAAGTATACTTTATTTGAGAAAGGTGTTACAAGTGATTACCCGCCCAAAGAGGCATTGATTTGATAAATGAGATGTAAGCTTGAATAGCACACGTGGATAGTGCGAGAAGTATGTAAATGATCCTAAGGTGTGAAAGAACATTGGTTATATAAGCACGTGATATATGAGAGAATGACCAAGATATTAATGATGAAAGTGTAAGTCTCTCACATGAGGTAAGAAGTTATGAAATGAGACTCAATTAAACCCAAGATAAGAAGACCCTTGTACTACGAACTGTGTAAGGACCCAGAAATGTAGGAAGTTGTATTACACTCACAAAGGATATTGACATGAGAAATTGAAATCCCAGACCTGTGTGGCAGAATAAGAGTAGATAACTTATAAGATTAATACTATGGTGACTTAAATCTCCCTAATAGTCGAATATATATATTTGAAGGATATATATGAGGCATATGTCCCTGAAGTTTCTAAATTCAAGACTTGTGTCAAAATCCTGGACATTCGCCCCAAGTGGGGGAGGAAGGGCCGTCGTGAGGCCACTTAAATACAATGAAACAAGAGTGAGACCGTGTAGCTATGATGTTTGAATATTTTGTTGAAGACATGCGTGGTCTAGAAAAGAGATAATGGGTAACATGACTCTCTGAAAAGATATGCTAATGATAGACAACTAGTACCCCAAGAAGGGGGAAGGTTAAGGAAGGTAAATTCTTCACACATGGCAATGTGAATGATAGGGTAAACGATCCTAGAAAATAAGAGTATGTTTGTAAAGGGATTTTATACTTGTTAGAAGATTAGGAGCAATGGAACTCAAGGAAGTACCATAGGTCTAATATGAAAAATTGCGAGTTTTTAGAATGGGCTAATCATAGATTTGTGATTTAACCAAAGTTACAGGATATTAAGAAAAGAAGAACGAGTGGGAGGAATAAATGTGATGCTACAATAACCCAAGAGGGTACTTGGGCTTGATGGAGAGCCTCTAAAGAATCTTACAAACATATAAGTATTAAGTGATATGCAGACGAACACACTTTCCCACGGATATTCTAATAAGAGATAAGAGGTGAGCAGGATGAAATACCTAAGGTAAAAGACCACGTAACATATGGAAGAGTGCATGGCTATTCACTAACTAGGAAGAATGAGGTGAGATGAAATGGGGAGAAAACCTTTAAATTGAGATGATCATGGTTATCATAAAATATCTTGCATCAGAACGGTAGACTCGCTTAGAGCACAAGTGTTAATAAACGTTATAAGGGACTAACCCCAATGCAACCAACTTGGGTGACACTAAATATCAACTAAAGGATCTAGAGATAGTTCATGTCTACATGCAAGGGAAAGTGAGAATACCGGTGGTGAAGTGGTGGTATTATAAACTGATTAAACCAGGCACAATGATATTACAAGTTCACGGGAGGTATGACCATTTAATTTCGTGCCATGGGAGACTGACCATGGGGTGATACTTTTATACATGCTTTGACCCCAAACTCGGTAACTTTAACTCATACAGAAATGATCAGGTGAGATGGGAATATTGAGTAGGATTTGAGGTGTTTACACATGATTACAACGCGAATTAAGTGCTTAGGAAGGATATTTTTATACCGAGTATAGTGGTACGTCGCGTATTAGGCTCGGCACTGTATTGATGTAATATGGTAGGGTAATTGCCTACGCATCCAGACAGTTGAAAGAAAGAGATATGGGTAATAGTCTATGCACTTTGTCACTCAATAGGAGTATGATGTTTCCCCATAGTTGTTCCTCATGAATTTGTGTTTTCATATGCCTATGTCTTAGAAGGTAGTGGTAAAAAAGGGGTGTGAGTTGATTTGATTGAAATATATGATCATGGAAATATCCTATATGATGCACTACTAGAAAGAATTATCGTTGCTTGACTTCATACGGATGGTTGATTGAAATGAAATTATATTCGTGTTGATAAACACCTTTGTAATTACATTAATGACTGGTAGTGACTATTATGAACACATGACTATTTGGTTACTATTAAATGACATTCTTTATGGAGTGATGCCATATGATGGAATTGTGGGTTGTTGTTGTTACCATGAATTGCAATAACCGGTGGAATGTAAATTGTACAGTGAAAATTATTGAAGGTGAAGTTAATGGATAGCTAGCTTATGCGAGATATCTAGCCGTCATTCTTTTTATATGAGTTTGGAGGTTAGGATTGTTCTATAAATATGTTGTGGCGAAGCTTGTAAGTCGATAAGACACCTTGAAGGCCAAAAGTGTCGTGGAAAGAAAATATTTTCTCTTGATCGCATAACAATTGGTTTTGATTTGAAAGGTACCTTATAGATGTTGTGAATTAAAAGGGTGTGGTCCATGTCCAGGTACCATTGTGATAATGTGGTACTTGTAATGTTGAGGTTTTTGTTATTGATACATACATTATGGTACTTTGTCGAATTGTGGATGTTTTTTAAGACGATTTTGGTTGTTCTCTGATAGGTGGATAGGTCTAATTACAAAGGAAACTCGGGCGAAATTTTTGGATATTTATGGAGTTAGCCAAATTCGAGGCTGTTGATATGTTTCATAAAGTGAACGAGCTAAAGTTACATAAGGATGGATAATGAATGAACATCAATCCTCATTCGAGGACGAATGATCCTAAGGGGGGGAGAATGTAAGGCCCCGGAATGTTTTTTTCAAGTAATTTGAGATTTTGTCGTGCCAAGGTAGACTAATTATAATATTTTATGTGCTATTAACATGGTGTACATCGATTGGACTTGGTAAATAAGTGTACAAGTCTTGTGGTAAGTAATTTGGGGTCCAAGGAAGGGCCTAAGTCTAAGCCAGGTTGGAAAATTTTAAATTAGACAAAAGTTGTAAATGAGTGCGCACATGACCTCACTTTGAACGATCATATATCCAGTTATATAAGGAGTTGTGTGAGAATTTACCTATCAAATTAAAGCCCTTTGAGTCTAGTTTCCAACGCAATAAACCGTTAGTCATTTGGAGGTGCATACATGAAGTTATGGCAATTTCACTGGTCAGGTGTTAGAGCACGCGAAGTCGCGCGTCTCGCGCGTCTGAGGCAGAATGCTCAGCAAAAATGCGCGAACACCGTGCGAACAGTGCATGAAGTCGCGCACCTGGAGGGTTTTTAAATACCCCAAGACCGGTCTAGAGTGTTTCCAAGTCATTTTTGGGGTTAAGGCTTTCTCTCTCAAGGGAATTTCGTCCCAAACTTCATTCCTATGATCCAAGGTAAGATTTTTGGAGTATTTTGAGTTGATTACTACTCCTAAACACTTATATTAACAAGGATTAATCTTGAAAATCCTTAGATTTCATTCAAATCCCTAATTGATTCAAGAACACTACAAATTGGATTCTCAAGATTCTTACTACAAGAGATATATCTACCTTCTCTAACTACTCTATAGTGATTATTCATGTATGACATACATATTTGAACTCATGGGGTAATGATTGAAAGCCATAGGTGCCTAACCTAGGTTGTGTTGATATTGTAGAGATTGTGAGATGGTTATTGAGGTTTGAGTCTTGGGTGTATTAGTATTTTGTATAAATGCTTGTACAACTTAGGTTTATGGGAAGATTATTCAACATAAATAAGTAAAGATTGGGTGAGGGAATGAAGGAAATCTCGTAAAATGGATTTGAAATCAAGACGCTTATCTAGTATTTGATAAAATGCTCAAATGAGCTAGAATTATGAATATCTTCCTAATTTGTGTTCAATTTTGCTATGTCACAAAATAGATTGAAGTTGCTAGAATTTCCGGGATGTTGTAGTAATTAAAGAAAAGCTCAAGAAAGGTATGTATGGCTAAAACTCCCTCTTCTTAGAAATTGAGCTCCCATGGTGTCCCTGCGTATGTTGTGAGTCCGGAATTTGATTTATGTAGTATTCATTATTTCAAAGGATTTGGATGTTTCAAGAATATATGTGAAAGATGTACCTCAACGTGTTTAATATGTTATCCTTGGTAAATGAGGATATGTGAAAAATGGGAACTATGTGCTAAAAATGTCTAGACTTCAAGTCAAGTTTAAATTGAGATTTTGATGCTAAATTGTGTGAGAAAACTCGTTATGGTTGATTATCCAAATTGTTCTTATATGTACCAAATGTATTCGATAGATTGTGTCTAGTTGTTGGTAATGTATAATGATGTTTGTAAGTGAAGTAACTGACAGTGTAAATGTGGTAAAATTGAACCGTGGATGCTTGCTGTGATTGGTACCTTACATGAATTGGTGTTGTGACCCTATATTTGTGAAAGATGCATTCCAATATGATCTAGGTGCTATTGTTGATAACTTAAAAAGGGTGCAAGGAATATGAATCATGTATTGAAATGCTAAGACCTTAAATTGAGATTGAGTTGCATATCTTATGCCAAACTATGTGAAACCCTCTACGTATATAGATGTTTGAAGTGATCAAATGAATTTGGAAAATAGAGTGTGGCCAATATGCCGAGAACTTGAATTATAATTGTATAATGTCATGATAGAAAAAGAATGATTCAAGGATAATTGGTGTAGTTAGTTGCTTATGCCTTTGATGTGTGTTTTTATTGCAGGTTGGTGTACCCCCTCTATTGATTCGGAAGAGCCCCTGGTGTTTTAATGTTCCATTGTCAATAAACTTGATGGTATGATCTCTGAGATATTGTATATGCCGAGGATTCGTGGTTTCCCTCATGTGTACTTGACATCTTTAATTGAATGGCTTGTTGTTGAAATTGATATTGATGTGAAATGTGGGAAAGAATAGATTGAGTTATGAATTGTGGCTTAGTGTCATGTATGTTATAATGATTGTGGCCCCATGTGCCGATTAATTGATATGTGGAACCTATGGACGGGCTATGAAACGCATAGGTGTATAATATAATATTTGGAACCTATGGACGGGCTGTGATATGCATAGGTGTATAATATTATATGTGGGACCTATGGACGGGCTATGAAATGCATAGGTGTATGATGTAATATGTGGGACCTATGGACGGGCTGTGAAACACATAGGTGTATAATATAATATGACGTGTGAACCCTATGGACGGGTTATGAAACACATAGGTGTATAATATGATGTGTGAACCCTATGGACGGGCTATAAAACGCATAGGTGTATAACATGATATGTGAACCCCATGGACGGGCTATGAAACACAACCTAAAGGTCTGAAAATTGTGTGAAAGCTATGTGATCCCTTTTATTTGATAATGTTGTGATCATTTAAAGTGTTTGAGTTTCACTTGTGATTTCCTTATTGTTGTATGAAATTTCTTCCTAAATAGATGGTGTTTAGTTATGCATACTAGTGCTATTCAATGGCACTAACGTCCCTTTTGCTGGGGGCGCTACATTCGTGTTATGATTGTAGGTGGTTCTATAGAAGGCAGTTTTAGTCGCAGCCAGTGATGCATCTTCCTTTCAGCTGATTTGGTGAGCCCCACTTCATTTCGGGGTCCTGTATGATTGTTATCA